>CAUYRT010031993.1:0-141987 GCA_963574885.1 Lepilemur ruficaudatus | reverse complement strand
GATAATAAACAGTGATAAAGGAAAAGGAAATTCAGAAGAGGGTAAGGAAGGCAAGGGCTTTAGGGTGGTGTAACATGATCAATGATACTAGATGCAGGAAGGGGCCATGCCTGCCTGGCCAGCCAGGGCAGTGTGATCTGACCCACAGGAGGATGCCTGGTACCACCACACCCACTCAGGCAGGGAAGTGCCTGAAGTTGGTGCAAAGTTGTGGCATGGGACAACAGGCTCTGTGAAGGAGAGACAATAGCAGGAAACATTTTGAACTCCCTGGTGTTCTGTGCTAGGACCACACTGAGTCGGGGAGGGATTGGTCTGAGCGGACACTTCCTGTGAAAGTGCGAGGGAGTTTGGAGACAGGTATCTCACCTCTGGCAGTTAGTGGGACCAGAACAAAGGAGGTGAATGCTGAAAGGGAGGCTCTACCCCTCGAAACCACCGAAGATTGGGCTGGATCAGGGTGGGACAGAGAAGAGAGCAGGACTCTCTACTGGACAGACGTGAGTCAGCGGGACAGGGACATAGTGGGGGCAGCTGGTAGCTGTTGATTCAACATTGTTAAAATGTCCATACTACCTAAAGTGATCCACAAAATTAATGCAGTCCCTATCAAAATACCATCATCATTCTTTACAGATCTAGAAAAATAATTCTATGCTTTGTATGGAACCAGAGAAGACCTCATATAGCCAAAGCAATCTTGAGCAAAAAGAACAAATTAAGAGGCATCAGTCTACAAGACTTCAAGCTTTACTACAAGGCTATTGTAACCAAAATAGCATGGTACTGGCACAAGAACAGAGATAAAGACCTTTGAAACAGGACTGAGAACTCAGATATGAAACCATCATCATATTGTCATCTAATCTTTGACAAAGCAGACAAAAATATACATTGGGGAAAAGAATCTCTATTCAATAAATGGTGTTGGGAAAACTGGATAACCACATGCAGAGGATTGAAACTGGATTCCCACCTCTCACCTCTCACAAAAATCAGCTCAAAATGAATAATAGACTTAAACCTAAGGCATGAAATCTTAAGAATTCTAGAAGAAAATGTTGGGAAAACTCTTACACACATTAGCCTAGGCAAAGAATTTGTGAAGAAGACCCCAAAAGCAATCACAGCAACAATAAGAATAAATAAATGGGACCTGGTCAAATTAAAAAGCTTCTGCACAGCCAAGGAAACTATCATTAGAGTGATAGACAACCTACAGAATGGGAGAAAATATTTGCTTTCTACACATCTGATAAAGAGCTGATAACAAGAATCTATATAGATCTTAAGAAAATCAACAAGAAAAAAAATCAAACAACCCCATTGATAAATGGACAAAGGACCATGAACAGAAATTTTTCGAAAGAAGACAGAATAATGGCCAGCAAATGTATTAAAAGTGCTCAACATCTCTAATCATCAGGGAAATGCAAATCAAAACCACAGTGAGATATCATCTAACTCCAGTGAGAATGACCTTTATCAAAAAGTCCCAAAACAACAAATGCTGGTGTGAATGTGAAGAGATAGGAAAACTCTTACACTGCTGGTGGGACTGCAAATTAGTACAACCCCTGTGTAAAATAATTTGGAGAATAGAAATATCATTTGATCCAGCAAGCCCATTACTAGGCATCTACCCAAAGGAAAAAAAGACATTCTATAATAAAGACGTCTGTGCTTGAGTATTTATAGCCGCACAATTCACTATTGCAAAGATGTGGAAACAACCTAAGTGCCCATCAATATATGAGTGGGTTAGTAAAATATATACTATGGAATACTACTCAACGACAAAAAACAATGGTGATCTAGCACCTCTTATATTATCCCGGATAGTGCCGGAGCCCATCCTTCAAAGTGAGATATCACAAGAATGGAAAACAAGCGCCACATGTACTCACTATCAAATTGGTACTAACTGATCAACACTAAGATGCTCACAGGTAATAATATTCATTGTGTGCTGGTCAGGTGGGGGTGGTAGGGGTGAGTAAACTCACAACTAATGAAGATGGAGTGCCCTGTATGGGGGATGGGCATGCCTCTAGCCCTGGCTTGGGTGAGGCAAAGGCATTACTTGTAACCAAAATGTTTGTACCCCCATAATATTCTGAAACAAAAAAAAATACGGGAAAAAAATACGTATACAAGTTCATGTGGAATAGGCCACTGGGCTATGTTTGGAGCTTAACAAAGAGTAAAATGTGTAGAGGCCAAGTCAGTATACACAATTTAATAAGTTTAGCTATGAATAAGTTTACCAATATAGAGAAGGTGGATATTTGTTGGAATGAGCTTGATCCCATAAAAGATTGTTATGTAGTACGTATTTGTACATTAGGACTTGCAAAGCATATTCACTTGTACTTTTCTCTTGAAGATCCTAGTAGGTAGGACAGTATGATGGTTACTGTCATTCCCATTTTTCATATAAGTACCGTGTACTAACTGAATGTTCAACCTGGCTCCCATTCCCATTTTTCAAATGAGAAAAATCATTTTAAAGTAGTGAGATGCATAAATCACATAAGTAGAGATGGAGATTATCTTAATCCACTCCTGTGATCTTTCTGCTTTATCAGTTGGCTTCCCCTTTAATTTAAGGCTATTAGATAACAAAGATAGAAAGAAAGGAACTTCTGAAGATGCTGAGAGATGTTTAGAAAGACAAAGTCCCTCAGTACATGGGGGGACAGTTTCTAGGACATGGTGGGTAGGGGGAGGATGTTACCCTTAAAGAGGAAGAAAGATACTCATTCTGTTATTTCAGGACAGGCTGACAGGTTGAATATAGGGTCTGGCATTTGGAATGTGTCAAGCAAAGAAAGAATCTTGGTGGGTATGTCTGAGGTGGGGACTCCTGGGTCCAACCTGACATAAAACCTTTGAATGTTCTCTGTTGATGATGCAAAATAGTAAATTGGTTGAAAGTTTTGCTTGGGTCTTACACAGGCCATGGTGTATTTGTGCCTACCAATGTTCACCAATGTTCATGGATTGTTGAAATATATAAAGCAAGCGCTTGGCTCCTTCCACTGCCAGGTCTTCTGCATTGATCCTGATGTCTCTCTAGAATTGGCTTTTACAGGATAAAGAACTTAAGAGATTTCCAAGCTCTCACCTTGCCTTTGGATTTTGCCTACCTCCTCAAGGAGAAGAGGCAAATTGTGCTTCTGTATGTGTTAACTAGCTCCTCTTTTCAGACTCCTTTCCATAATGCTAAAACTCAATCTGACAAACTACAGGTGATAATCCATCCCATGGATGTTAAGGTCTGTTTTTCTAATAGTGTAATCCTGAAATGTGATACCTAGCAGGCATCTTCTGTGTCTCAAAATGTTAATATTAAATATGTCAATAGCATATTTGTTATAACTTTGCTTTTAAATTATCTTTTTTAGATATTATTAAATTGTAAGTACCCAAAAGATGAAAGGTACACTGTTCTATCATGTAGCAGAGCACCATTTAGGCATTTGGAAAATGCTTTGATCTAATTTTTGAAAGTACAAAAATACTCTGTTATATTTTTTATTTTTATAATTTAAGAATGACCCACATTTTAAAAAATTGTATACTTTGGACAGTTTAACCCTTTTGGTAACTCTTGATTTTTTGTGTTCTTATTTTTAACTCTGAAAGGGTGATTAAATTAAAAAACCAAATTAGTATTTACTTGGTTCTGATTCCCATGATCATTGATTCCTTTTTTGCTTTTTCATTTTTACATAAATCATCATTTATTCTTTTTTCCTCTCTAGTTACAGACTGTTTGAGGTGCAGAGGTGGGTGTATGTGTATAGTAGCCATGACTTGGGTTTTAAATGGTTAATTTCTATAGTATAGTTATACTGCTCTGTAAGCGTATTTCCTGTGTAATTGCATTTTGTCGTATATAGAAAAATTAGTATGTAGTTTTGCAAGACAAAAATTGATGTTACAACTAAAAATGGAAGAGTACCTTAGCATTGTTTCTTAAACTTATGCCGTCCTCCTAAAAGCAATATTGTATACAGATGCAGGCATGAAAAAAAATAGTGGGAGGGCCGTTGTCTTTCAGAAGAAAAAATTGCATAGTGATATTCTGATAGGCTCTCATCAGAGAATAAAGGATGTAATCTCTGTATTAAACACAGATGGAATATTTCAGTCTCAGCTGTCATTGAAGAATTTCCACATTAGTTTGGATTGCACACCTTTGGGGCATGTATAAATAAAAGTGATGAAACTACCTCGTTGCAAAGCTGGAGTGCACCACATCCCTTTATCTGTGCCATCTGGTGTTACAGAGGAGAGCAAATTCTTTTCTGCCATGATTTCTTTCTTTGGGATTTGGAGACATCTTTAGCATAGAATATATTTGGCCCAAATCAGTCTTTGCCCAGATTTCAGTGACAATAGCTTGCAAAGAGAAATGGAATTCTAAGAGATTGGAAGTGTAGGGAGAGTCAGACAAGTTAGTCAACACACTGAGATGTTTTGGAGGGCGGTGGTTGATTACAAATACAGTACTTTGTAAGCCTCATTCCCTAGCGATGGCAAGCTGTTCCTAGTTTTTGCCATTTTTACTATTGCTTGTAGCATAATAATAAACGATGCTCTGGTTCTTACCCGCTGAAGCAATGAATGGTTGTTATTTCTGCCTTAGGGCACTTATTTTATTGTGGATTCCCAAAATTGGTTTATAGTGCTTTATCACCACTGACTGTATTTGTCTAATTTAAGACCAATCAAAAGATTTATTGGCTGTTGTCTTGCAGTAACCTGTGTTGCTTTATTGTCTATCACTATGATTACAATGAAAACAAAGTTGGATTATATTTTATTAACAAAACAACATTCCTCTTATGAATTATGAATTTGTGATAGAAGGTTTATAAATTATTGTTTTAATTATTCCCCCAAATTGAGCTTAGCCTACGTAAAAAAAAAAAAAAAATCTAGGACAATTTAGTTTGTTATCACTAAATGCCAACATAAGAGATGACTTCTCTCTGGATCATAGAGAACTATACTGAGAACTCTGTAGGGTGCTCATTAATAGTATCACCTTTGGATTGATTGAGCTCAGGTTACAGTCATGAGAAATGTGAGTGAAAATTTTAACTAAAGAAAATTTGGAGCTCTTTGAGTTAAAATTGAATAAAATTAAATTATTTAAACTTGAGTTAAAAATGCAATTATTTGTGGCCTGGCTGTAAGTTACATTTTTGTTTGTTTGTTTGAGTTCTTAAGGTAGTACAGTAGGGTTAGAACCTCTTCTGACCAGACTGGGTCATAATTCAGCTCCACTGATTGGTTAGCTCTGAGCACTTCAGCTGAATCACCTGAACTCCCTGATGCCTTTTTCAGTTCCACTAAAATTATTTCTTTCCATTTTCATTAGGGAAGAATACATTTAACCAGTAAGTTCTTTACAGTCTTCACTTGCGGTGAGGTGGTTTGTTTTCTGTAAGCGTACTAACACACTTATAACTCGTCATCCTCTTTCCATGTAGAAAATAATTCTATTTTAAAATATGGTTTTCTGAATAAAAACATGAAAGTTTTTGTGTATAGCAGTGAATAGCTTGGTGAAAAGCCAGGAGAACGCTATCTTTTCTTATTGGGCATAAATTCATTTCATTGCCACCCAGCAGCAGTTGTGCAGAGGAGGAAGGTGTTGCTGGGCTCAGAAACCTGACTGTGATTGTTGCTCTACCACTTCAAAGCCCTACTTGGTAAAGAGCCAGCAAGAAGGTTGGGCTTTTCGGGGGCGGGGGACAGGCAGTGCTGGAAAAGCAGGCGTGGTAGGGAAACAGCACGGTTTTACTGTAGTTATGGTTTTCTCTGGACCTTCTCAGTGCCCTGATATTCTGGTGCTGGGTTGAAAACCATTGATTGAACATTAATTTATTACTTTGCAATTTAGTCTGAGATTGCAGCACTGTTCTTCATGAAAGAAGAAAGTATTGTTTTCTTTTTCTTCCTTTTCAGAGACTGTTCTAGATTTAAGTAATTAGTAAAGCCTGAGAATCCATTTGGTTCTTTTTTATGTGATTCTGGAGACGTGTCATCTTAATTATGGATATTTGGACTAGGTAGATGTTGGTATTTGGATGCTCATCCTCACAGAGCTGAGTGGGTTCATTGTGGGGTAGCATATTGTCAAAAACCTGATTTTATACAAAAATCTTGTTCAATATAGGGCCACCTAATTTCTGCCTTTTTGGCCACACTTCCCAATTAAGGGTCAAGTTGTACCCTAACTACGAGTATCACTGTCCATTACATCCCACCCCTAGCAGAGTGCCTGCCATTATGGTACCTTACACAGAAAGATTTTTTTAATGAATATATTTTAAACATTCATTTAAGATGTTAAAGAAATTTATACAGGGAAGATACAAGGTGAGACTAAAGAATCTTGTTCCCTAATCTGGAAGATGCTCTATCTAATGAAATCACTTCAAAAGGAAACAGGAGCCAGCTTGCCAGTACTGCACTGGTAAATTTTGGAATTTTTGAGCATCAAAACAAAGACTATAATTGCAATATACTGAATAAAAAACATTCAGGAAGTAGCAATATGCATAATGATATACAACAATACCACCTACAATAGCATTATAAACTATGAAATATTAATACTTAGGGATAAATTTTACAAATATAGGAAAGATCTGTATATTGAAAACTACCCAACATTACTGACAGAAATGAAAAAAGACTGACCTAAATAGGAGATACATCATTTTTACGGGTAAGAAAACTGTTGTTAAAATGCTCATCTTCCTCATTGATTATATATAGATTTACTACAACCCCAACAAAACTCAACAGGTGTGTTTTCTCATAGAAATTGATCAGAATTGATAGAACCAGGTATAAGCTGATTTTAAAATTTATATGGAAATATATGGATTTAGAATAGTCAAAAAAATTTTGGAAAACAAAATACCCCAAACAAAGAGAACTTAGAGTACCCAATTTAAAATTCCCTATAAGGCTACATAAATAATAACAATGTGGTACTGACATTAGGATAGAAAAATAAAATGTCAATAAAATATCTTGAATAGAATCCCAAAATAAACCATATTTATATGGTCAATTAATTTTTGACAAAGATGTGAAGTAATCAAGTGGGGGAAAGGATAGGTTACCAAATGGTACTAGTAAAATGGCATATGTATTGTATATACCAGAAAGGGGGAAATAATCTCTCTATATAGAAATTTACTTGAAATGGAGCATAGACCCATAACATTTCTGTAGGTAAGAGTTGGAGAAAATTTTTTTTTGCCATTTGGGGTTAGGCAAATATTTCTTACAACATATATGAACTATAAAAGAAAAAAATTGGCAAGCCACAGACTGGGAGAAAATATTTGGAAAATATATTGAATAAAGGACAAGTATAACTTACACACATATAACTTACAATTTAACATAAGAAGGTTCCTTGGTTAAAATCTGTGCAAATGATTCAAACAGATGTATCACCAAAGAAGAAGTACAGATAGCTACGTGAAAAGGTGCACAGTATCTCTAGTCATCGGAGAGAAGCAAATTAAAACTACAATGATACCGCTACATGCACTGAAATAGCTAAAATTGAACGGACTGAAGGTAGCAAGAATTGGCAATGGTGCAGAGCAACTGAAACTCTCATACACTGCTGGGTGATTTGGAATTCAGACTAGTACAATAACTTTGGAAGTATCTGACATTTTCTTAAGTTAAACCTATGCTTGCTCAGCCATTCCATTCTTAAGTATCTACCCAAAAGAAATGAAACATATGGTCAAACAAATACCAGTATGTGAATGTTTATAGCAACTTTATTCATAGCAGCCCCAAACTGGAAACAATCCAAATGTCCATCAACTGGTGGATAGAAGAGCAAATTGTGCTGTTAAATCTATACAATGGAATTCTGCTCTATAAAATGGAACAACCATTTGTACATGCAGAAACATGGATGATTCTCAGAAGCATTTAACAAAGTGAAAGAAGCCAGATCCAAGATAACATATACTATAATATGATTCTAGTAAATGAAATTCTTAAAGAGCAGAACTATAATGATACAAATTAGATTGGTGGTTCCTGGGGGTGAAATGAAGGAATTAACTACGAATGTCGGGAGGGAACTTTCTGGGTGGTGGAAATGTTCTATATCCTGATTGTGGTGATGGCTGCACAACTTTATACATTTGTCAAAACTCAAACTTTAGCATTGAAATGGGTGAATTTTATCATACACAAATGAGTCCTTAATAAAACTGTCTTAAAAATAAGACTGTAGTGGTATTTGGGGAGGACAAATGGGTGGGGGTGTGTGTTAAAATCTGAAAAGAAAAAGGAAAACCTTCAGCAGTCTGCCTACTAATAAATTTAGGAGAAATTATAGGATTTATAAGATCAACATTTTGAAAAGTCTTAAAGAAATCATTGATTTAATCAAGAATCATCGATGACTGATAAAAACCCTTTGGGGAAGTTGTTAGAGAACAAGGTATTCACAAAGATTGCACTTCAAATTACTGACTGCTTTTAGTGAGTAAAATGTGCTTTCTGAGGATACTCACGCCGGTTATCAAACATCACACTACTGGCGATTGACAACCTGACATCATGTGTTTATTAATACGCATACTTTTGAAATATCCTTGCCCAAATTGTTTAATCTTAAACAAAACTAAAATCAAAGTCTATTTTTCAATTTACAGGGAATACAAGAGATAGAGGAACGAGTTTAATGACACCATAAGTAAATGATTGGCCAAATCCTGAATGTAGGACATTCTACAAGGCTGTGAGACTGGACTTAAAAAAAAAAACCCAGGAAAGCTGGGGGAACTGTTCTGCATGTAGAGTCTAAAATATCATAACCAAATGCAGTGTCTGAAACTTTACTGGATTGTTGTAGGGGGAAAAAAGTTATAAAAGACATTTTAGGGCAAGTAGAAAAATTTGAACATATGGATGGGCCATTAGGCAAAGTGGAATTTTGTTAATAGTTTTGGTGTGACAGTGGTATTGTGGTTATGAAGAGACTGTTCTTGTTTTTAGGAGAAGCATAGTGTTGTAGTATTTTGCCTACAACTTACTTTGATTCAGAAATAAAGAAATGAAAAATTCATATCCACACATATATAAAGCAACAATAGCAGAATATTGTTAAATCTTGGTGAAGGGTATGAGACCAATTTATTTGCTCTTAATTTTTCTGTATGTTAAAAATTTATTATAAAAAGTTGAAAAGTAAAATCTGTACTCCTTGAAAGATAATTCTGAAAACTAATGTATCCCAAGAAACTCTGAAACTTTTTAGTTCTTAAGTGATATGGCCTCTTTTTCTCTCTTTTCTGAACATCAAATCCTTGGTTTTCTAAAAAAATTATGTTTCTTTATGGGGGGAAAAATTTGAGTAGTACAGTTTTTTTGTGTGTCAGAAACTAAAGATAAACTGATTTTTAAATTAGTTTGGATTAATTCAAAAAGAAAATGCCACTAGTTATAACAAAGACTTAAAACTTTAAAAACTAATTTTCATATAGAACTGATGAGATTAGGCTAACGTGTTAGATTTACACTGTTGCCTGACAAATTACCACAATTAGCACAACAAGACCATTTTAGTAGCTAGGAGTTCTGTTAGGTCAGTTGTCTGTATAGACTAACTTTCTCTGGTTAGGGTCTCCTGAGGGCAGAATCATAGTATCAGCCAGTCTGGGCTCGTATGTTGAGGCTCTGAGAAGCTCTGTTGGCAGGTGACAGGTCTGAGGTCCATGCATCCTTGCTGGCTGTTGACAAGGGGTTGCCCTCTAGAAGCAAGAGGGCATTTTTTTCTCGCATGTTCCCCTTCATCTGCAAATCAGCATCTGTTTTCACACTTTGTCTCTTGACCTTCCCCTTCTGCTACCATCAGGAGAAAACTGTTTTTAAAGGGCTGGTGTAATTAGATTAGGCCTACCACATAATGTCTACCTTAAGATCAACTGTATCACATAGCAAAAGTAATTGTGGGGATGATATCTCAACATACACACAGGTTCTACCTGTACTCAAAGAGGAAGGATTGTATAAGGGTGAGCATCATTGGGGATTGTTCGTAGAATTCTGCCTAGTGATTTCTACTTTGATTTCTAGGAGACAATTTTTTTATGGTGATGAATTCTCATCTTTATTCTTTTTTATGATAAAGAGAAACTGATCTTTTGATCAGAAAACTGTTGGGCTTAATAGTATTTAAGAGGCAGACATTATCTTTTTAATAATAAAACTTCTCAGCTCTATTTTATGATCATAACACAGAAGTATGGACATCGTTAAAGGAAGTATACCCTACCCTTCATATTTTTTTGTATTTCATACGTATTACCTGCATGTTAATTCTCTTTATATGTTTACCATATTTCTTATCAAATTGCTCTGTATCAAATCAAGTCCAGCCATAACTGTATGGCTAGCATGCTTCAGTTGCATATTCCTATTAACAAACCAACTTAACTGTAGTAGTATAAAACAAAAATGATTTTGTTATGCTTCTAGATTCTGTGGTTCAGGAATTTAGAAAGGACATAACAAGAATGACTTGTCTCTGTTTCATGATGTCCTCAGATGGGAAGGCTTCAGCAGCCAAGAATGACTCAAAATTGGAACCTAAAATCCTCTGGAGGCTGCTCCATTCTTATGTCTGTATCTGGGCTGGGATGGCTAACAGGCTGGGCTCAGCTGGGACTCTCATCCAGAGTGCCTACATGCAGCCTCCCCACAGTCTTGGGCTTCCTCAGAGCCTGGTGACTGTAGGGTACTCAGATTTCATACGTAACAGCTCAAGGCTCCCGGTGCAACTGAAATGTTGATCTAAAAATCTTACCACATTTTAAAAGCAATATGTCCCAATATTATTTTCAATGTTTGATAGTTGACATTTTGTGTATCTTTCTTAGAGTATGTTCAAAAGTCCTAAGTTATGGTTTTATTTCTAGAGAAAAAGCAATGATGACTTTGAAATCATAAAATTGTGACTCTTGGATGTATGGAACAATAGGAATGAGTGATGCCAACACTCGAAGTCCAGAAGTCTCGGTGTGGTCCCTGGGCCACCAGTATCAATATTACCTGGGAACTTGTTACAAATGCCTGTTCTTATGTCTCACCCTAAGTCTACTTCCTCAGACTCTAGGGCTAGGGTTCCACAGTCTGTGTTCTAATGAGCCATGCAGGGGATACTGATGTATGCTGAGTTTCAGAACCACTGTCTAAGGATTTGCTGTTGGCCTTAGCACTCAACATACATAGCACTTTCTTATCCTTCTGAATAAGTGTTATTTCATATTTGTTAGGTAGTTTTATGCATGTTAAATAGGCATTTTAACATGTATGTATATGTCTATATGTACATATTTTTCCTGATTTGTGTATTAATTTTTAAAAGCCAAGAATGCACTATCTCTGCCACTGTCCCCTCCAGATTTTGAGATAGAAATGAAGAAAACCACTTAATAATAAAGACCGAAGTAGACTAGGATGACACTCTGTGAAGCTGGAGAGAGCTGGACAAGGGGTGGGAAGAAGGTGAGAAAGGGATAGAATAAGTGGGCAGAACCTTGGCATTTAGCTCATGCTGGAAGCTCAGCTAAGAGCGTCATCAGCGCGGCTGAATGGGCATAGAAGGAAAGCTGAGCCTCTGTGGTTTTAACCAGGGCTCTTCCTTCCCAGGATAGTGGGAGTGTGATCAACACCCTTTTCTCAGTTGTTATCTTTGTTTCTTTCATTGTTATCTTTGCCTTTAGCTCTGTATAAACTCACTCCTATAGTAAAATAAGATTACTGTAAACTCCTACAGTAAAATAAGACTACTTTTTTGATGATTACTCACTTGTCACTAATTTGATCTGCATTGCCACGAACTTGATTATGAAAGTGTATTCTGTTATAGTACTGTAGTGTAGGACAGAGTTATAATAGAATACAGCTGTATTACTATGCTAGATTAAATATGGAGGTGGTGTTCATACAGAGAGCCATCAGTTGCTTTCTCCAAGAAACATTATATCATTGTTTCAACAAGTAAAAGAGATCCATTTATATTGTTTCCACTTACAAAGCTTTTTCTCAGATTTTGTCCACACTCCCTGTTTTGCAGTAGCTTGAAAAGCAACCTGGCTCTGAGTAAGTTAAGCTTGTTTTAAAATTACTCCTTTTCTTCTTTTTGTTTGGAATAGTAATTTATTCATAATTTCAATATTATCTTTAAAGTATTATATTATGTTTCGGTATATGTACCCACAGAAGATGCTTAGTAAATTCTGGTTACATGAATGAATATTAGCTTTGTTAATATTTTCTGAGAGAGCTACTTCTGTGTTATAAAGGGGCTTGGAAAGATGACTTTTTGCTACTGTTCTGGTATGATTTTTGCATTATATTTTTTAGAGTTAAGTATTGATCTCTCTTTTGAAATTCTTAATTACATATGGATTTTTAAAGTTGATCTTTATTTTATGGTTCTTTGCTTTAAATGTTCCACTTAATTTTAAATGGGAAGGATTTAAAACAAGCTCTAAACTAGGAAAGACGACATGTACATATCTTGAAAAATGACCTGTTATAAACCTGTATTCTGTGGCATTTACGGGTAAGGTTTCTCATCACGTGCACATGGAAGAAAAAACACTTGTTTTATTGCTTTAATGGCATTGTGAAAAATAGCAAGAACTTCACTAGGCTTTTATACTAGCTGACTTATTTGGGTTTCTGACTTTCTTCTTATTACTTCTCCCCATAGCTCCCTGAGTGGCCTTTCAGGTTGTTTTTCCCCCTACATTTCCTCACACTTTCACCTTCCATCTTCCATGCAGCTCTCTTAATTACTCTCAAAGGTCTGTCACTACTCAGAAATCAACTCTAAGGTGATCCCAGACCATTCCTAGGCTTTATCTCCTTAACTCCGCTCAGCTGGTGGATGCTGTGACATTTCAGGAGGGATAGTGTGGATGGGACCACAGAGCAAGGAGTCCTAGTTTCCATCATTGAGAGGTATTTTGATGCTTTCGTTGGTTGTAATAACAGCTAGGACTATCTGAAGCAAAATCTGAATTCAGAGTGTCTAACAGAACCAACAGCAGGCAATCATAAACCTGGGCCTGGCAAAAGGAGATGAAAACGTTTCCAGAAGCTGGATCTGACCCTTTTTTCTGTTTATATGTCTGCTCCATTACTTTCTCCACCTCTCAATTGATTCAGAAAAGATGGCTAAATGAGAGCAACTGGATTGTGAGATTATCTCCTTTCTCAAGACTAGACCTGACTGAAGTAAGATCTTTGTACTGGAGAGTTAATCATTTTGGCCCATGTTGGATCATATGTTCCCTGCATCCAACAGTCTGTGGATAAGAGGTGGGGTTCACAGTAAGACACAAGGTGGGCCCCTCAGTAACCTTGTTCCACTGCAAGGTCAGATCTATTCTGATTCAAGTGGAGTCAGAACAAACAAAACCCAAAATTTGTGGTTTTAATTGATACAAAACCTTTTGAATTTTTACATCACATTTTCTTAATTCTTAATTGCCAATTTCGAACTGAGAATTCTTATTTTTGAGGATGGGAGAGACAAGTGAATGTTTTTAATCAGTGTGGAATTAGAAACTGGGAGGAAGTAGCTGACAGTATGTTTACAAAAAAATAAAAAGATTTAGATGGCTGAAACAAGGTCCAAGAAGATTCAGGAAGAAAGAGATCCAGGGCCAGGGCCAGTCACGTGTAGCTGTTGGCCTTGGATAGAAGAGATAATAACATTGTTCTCTGAGACCAGGGAGTATAAACTTGATTTGTGTCAGAGTTTGAAGAGTTGAGAAACTTAATTCCTGAGTAGGAGGCAAGACTATCAGCCAAGATTGATAGGATTGGGTAGGGACCTGGCAGAAAACTGTGAAGTTTATGGTAAATGAGATGTGGAATAGAAGAAACATGAGTAAATTAAAGGATTTCTGAGGATGAGACTGAAGTTGAAAGTCCAAGATCTAGAGAATGTCTAAAAAAATAGTAAGTCCAAGATCTAGACCAAGAGGTACTAACATGACCCATTCTCCCCAGAACTTGGCACTTTCCTTTCAAGGATGGGAAAAGCAGATGATTAATTTAGGGTGGGACTGTCCAATCAAATGCAGCAAGAAGGGCTGAGGGGGAAAAGAGGCTGAGTAAAGAGAGTTGGCAAGTGAGAGTGCAGAAGTGCTTGATTGTAGGGTCCAGTATGAGTAGGGAAGGAAATGAAGGCAGGAAGAGGCAGAAGCACTGAAGAATAGGCAAGCTTTAAGGAATTTGAGAGTCTTATTGTTCCAGGCTCACACTTTGTGATAGAAAGATGGAAAATAGAAGGTGGAATTCCAGAGCTGATGGAATCTTCACCAGTTGTTGGAGGTAAGCCTATTCTGGGTGATGCCAGAGTCTGGGTTATGGCCACTGAATTTTACAGTGGTGGTCACTTCCTTGGAGAAGGTCAAGAGACTTGCATGTTGGGGCTCTTCAAGTGGCTGCCCACATGGACTTTGATGATAATAGCTAACTTTCTGTGATCACCTATTCTGTTCTGGGTACTGTTACCAATTTTTGCACATCTTACTTCTAATGATTATAACACTTAAGGTAAGTCATTTTTATTTTACTCATGAAGAAAGTTGAGCCAACTTTAGTTCTGTATATGATTAGACAAATGATAAATCCTACAGATGGAATTTATATTCAGATAGGTCTGACTTCAAAGCCAAGCACTCTTGACTCATTGAATTCCCCCCCATGAACTTCCCAAGCCCCATCTTCCTGGTTCTTGCATTCTCTTTCCATTCCTTTGTGCCTTTCTTCATTCTATAAAAGGATCTAAAACTAACAAAAAATATATAATAAAGCAGGATTTTAAAAAATAAGTGAGAAATAAGTGTAAGAGGTAAAAAAAAAAAACTTTAGAGAAAATAAGATGTAATCAATGGTAGGTTAGTATGCAAAGTTATGGTGCTAATTTTATCACATTTACTAGGCTTAGGCTGTAACATTGGCTCCTAACATTTTAAGATAGAGCATGAAGTAAACAAACAAGTTACCCAATGCATAGGGTTGATAAGATAAAAGTGAGTCCCTCAGAAGAACACTACTCTCAGTACTGAGATGTAGGAATGACAGGCCCTATCTAAGTGTAAAAGCAGTCCTCATCAAGAACACCCTTTACAAAGTATAGCAACACATTTTACTGAGTTCTTGCTGATGATATCTGTCAGTGTAGGCAACGTTAAATTAGCTCTGTGAGATTTAAAACATGGTTGAGTACAACTGCCCAATTAAAGAGAGGTCAGAATGTAGGTAATGCTAGCCAGATGCCAGATTTTTTTAAAGATTGGCAGATTAGGTGATGACTGAAGATGGGTAGAAAATGTCACCTGGTAGTAGCAGTAAGATGAGTTGATGTGGAATGATTTGAGATTTTAAATCAACTACTGTGATTTCTTCAACTGAAAATTCAACTTCTCCCTGAGCTTGGGTTAGGGTGACATCTGGGATGTTGTAGTATATCTAGTATATAGAGAAAAGTAGGATAGGAAGTTGAGGGGGATGAGAATGGATTCTGGAGTTATTTTTTCTTTCTGCATTTGAGTATCTTTTTAATGAGTCATAGGAAAATTGTTTCAGTTCACGACTTTAGGGCAGTGGTTGTACACAGTTAGTGTGCATTTCAGTCACTCAGAAGCTTGTTAGAATACAGATTTCTGGGTCCCACCTTTAGAGTGTCTGATTCAGTAGGTCTGGAATGGGGCCTGGGAATTGCATTTCTAGCAAGTTCCCACATGATGTTGATAGCTGCTGGTCAGAGCCCACACTTTGAGAACCAGGGAATTTTTATTTCCTCCAAACTGATCTTTTAGTTACCTGAAGGGCAAAAGTACGAAGATTCTAGCCTCTATCCTTAGAATGGTTATACCACTGAGGGCCGTTTGAATAAAAAATGAATAATTTCTTGATTAGTTACAGTGTTTTAAAACCATGGTTTCTAAGGATATTGAAGGAGAGCGCTCATTTTAATGAGTTTATTTCCCAAGTATCAAGGGGCCTTACATATCAATTTTTTGGTTTAGGAGATTAATTTTGGTATATTGTAACACTCGTTTTATATAACATTGATCTGTGAGGAGTGCTTTATAGATTTTTTGTTTCATTTTTAGGATATCTCACAATATTAGTAACTCAAATATTCTCAGTTCATGGCGAATGAGTGGTACAATAGATGACTGTTGTGGTTTACCAATTTCTCCCGATTTGGCATCTCACTAATTTGAGTCAGAGCTAATGAGAGCATAAAATAAGCTGTATCTCTTTTTTATTCCAAAAGTAAAGCCACTCTGAAAAACTTGTTACAAACAAAAAAGAGCAGTGATCTGGATTACATTTTTCCTTGGTTCTTGATATGGCTTAGAAAATAACCTGAACAACTGTTAAGAACTTCATGCATTTATCTGAGAAAAGCATGTGGGTTAACTGTGCTTGACAAGGTTCTCATATTAATAGAATACTTTCTACACAAATCGCTGGTAGTCATAGAGGAAGTTTCAGAACATAAATATTAATTTGTGTCCAGCTGATTGCCTCATACAGAGTGCTGGTGGCTCTGATTTTTCTTTTTTAAACATTGTTTTAATGCCTAATATGATAAAATTCTACATGTGGAAATTATTAAAGTAATTAAAAACACTTGGCTTTTTTGCATATTATTTTCTAAAACTGACTATCTTGTTAAGACTCATCTCTCTTGTCTCTAATTGGGTTGAAATGTGTGAAAGGAAAAGAGCTTTGATATGGAACTGTTTTTCGGAGTATGGTTCAGCTATGATACACATAGAGGAGCTAATAGACGTAGCTTTGAAAAACTTTCTGATGTCAGTGTTTTTATGTAGGTGGCACAAGATTTAAATTAGTTATTGAGATGTAGCAAATTCTTAAGTTTTTCATGTTATCATTTGGAAATCTAAACATCATCACTTTAGAGCTTTGAGTTGCATAAAGATGATGCTCCAAAATCTGATACCGAAGAAATAATTTATTTCATTTCTTCGTAATGTCTATCATCTAATTTCCTAATATGAAGGGGGCCTATATTTAGTAACTTGCTTCTCTAAAGGCAGATAAATACTATCATTCCTCATTTCAGGTAATTCTACAGCTGGATGTTTTGTTTGACTTTCTTTAAAATTTTAAAAATTGACAAAAAACTTACATCTGAATCAGAGCAAAATAATATAATTTAGGTAACTCCAACAAAGGCTTTACATTAAAAATATATAGAGGGACCATCCTTGTTCTGCCATAGACAAACACTCAGGATATTGAGACAGCTCTTAACATTTTTTGAAGGTTGAATTTTACATAAAAACAAGGTTATATTGTATGCCTGTGGAAAAGTTAATATTCATTTCTTTCTTATCATTCTGTGAGCTTTATTAAAACTGCTACCACCTGTCAGCAAGAGGTAGGAGAGAATCATAATGAAAAAAATTGATACTGAAGTAAATTTCTGAAGGAAAGTAGAAGCAGCCTAGTTTTTTGAATTGCAATATTTGGGGTCTCAGCTAATCAACATTGCAAAAGTTTGACATGGTTGAAAGTCTTAAGGGAAGCAGGCAGGGCCATATCCAAGTTTGATGGGGTCTGAAGTATATAGAATTTTGGAGATTTTCTTAAAAAAAAAACAAAAAAACACAAAAATACTTCCTTTGGAAATTTGCGCAATCTCTAAGGGAAAGTGTTGGATTCCCTGCTAGGGCCCTCTGGGCAGGAGAAACCTGTAAGTTTGAGCTTCTTTAACTTCAAGGTACTTTTATTGCCTTTTGCACAAACTTCCTTCTAGATCCGGGACCTCCAAACTTCCTTCTAGATCTAGCCACATTTTTCAAACCCCCACTTCAACTGAAAAATGTTTCACTTCTGCAATAGAATTTCCACCTTTCCCTCTTCAGTCCTGATTTTCCAAATCATCTGCTTCTAACTTGAAATCTTCAAGTGAAACTTACTTAGTAGGTATTTTTTTATTGGTCGATTATGAGTTGACCAAAATCCAGCACTTAACCAAAATTGCTGAAAATTGAGAGAAACTATGTCATGGTTGACAATTCATTGGGTTTTTTCCATGTTTTAATGTAGTATTAACATCTAAGCAAGCAAGTATCTAAATCACATTCCTGAAGAAATGGAATCGCTGACTTATAATTTAATGTTGTATGTTATAAAGTCTGAATAGGAGAACCATCTGTTGGAACAGTATATCCATAATACATACTGTCCATCAGATCTGTGATGTCAAGGACTATGTATCCATCTTACTAATCACAATGTCTAGTATGTCTTATTAGATATTAGCTTGGCAAGAAAGAGAAATATTGTGTCTAAAAAATGTAGGCTTTGGAACTTAAAATATTTAATAAGCATAATTACAACATATCAGAGTGACTTTCTCGTATACATCATAAAACATTTAGAAAATGTGCTAATTTCATATATTCAGAAAGAAAAATTATCTTTTAAAGTGTAGCTTTTACAGCTAGGCCCAGTGCTTTTGACTGTATTGTTTACTAACTCTGTGCCATGGGGCAATCTTTATACTTCCATTTTCTCATCTATGAATAGGTTCTTATGATGATTAAATGGTATAAAAAATGTGGGGTACTTGTTAAAGTGTCTAACGTATAGTAAGCACTCTCAAGTATTTACCTATTGCTGCAGCTGCTGTTTGGCCATTATACAAGAACACGCCTGACAAATTCCTAGTTTTCATGAATGAATGAAAACTGGCATCTTTATAAACTTGACTGTTTTGTCAGAAAATGAGAACTGTGTAACCCAACCTATTTTCATTTTTGCCTCAGATATTAGTAAGCTTAGAGCTAAATTCATTATTCCAATTAGTGTAATTTATGCAATTCAAGTCTTGGAACAACTAATGCTTTTGTTTTCTTCAGTTGATCCCTATTTTCTTTGATACTTTAATTTCTAATTTTATGTCATCTCAAACCATAAATCACTGCCAAGCTTTTTGAAATGGGTGTAATTTATATAAAATGATTTATCTCCCATTCCCCATTAACATCTTTATCGTGTTCAGTTGCATGCAGTTCTCAGCTGTGAGGCTGTAGACTCGCTTGGAAAAGTGGTCAATCCTGCAAACCACCTAGGACCTTCATTAGTGCATTATGCAGGCTAATTTTATATGATGCTCACATTTTGTGACACTAGTTTGAAGAATAAAATCCAAGTTGTCATTTGCTCACTAAATGTGTAAACTTAGAAAATGACATTTTTGAAAGTCTTAAATTTTGGATAACTTTATGTAAAATCAAAAGTCCTGTTCAATATTTTAGAGCTAAAGCCTATTCTGATGGTATAAAACACACTTTTATCAACACTCAGACCATTGGTTTGTTTATCATCTTGTAGTTTATATTCAAGAGTAAATTATCATTAAGTGAGATTTTAGGTCTTTCTGAAAGTGAGAAATTTCCATTGAAAGATGTGGCTAGTCATGTTTTTATTGCCTAAGATTTTGTAGGCTAGAAATACTGCATTTTTTCCATCTCTTCAGATTTTCTTTTACATTATAGCTAGGTGGTCCCAAATGTGTTGAAAAATTTCTAATATATGGTATTACAAATGATTCGTAATTTGAAGAGTCACAAAGTTCTTTGAACTTCAAAATACTGCATGTGGTTACTAGGAAAAATGTCCGATTCTGTACTGGCTTGTCTATTATCTGCAACTTAGGATTGCTAAAGGATAGTATAGTTAAACACACAAACAAAAATACCCAATCTGATACTGATATTTGACTGGAAAACCCATGGCCTAGTCCTAGCTGTGTCAATCAACAGCTATGTTATTTTGAGCAGAGAAGTTAACAATTCTGTGTCTTCAATATCTTACCTATAAAATACGTTAAATGGATCCCCAAGACCCCATTCAGCTGTAATAGGCTTTGATTCTGTTGTCACAAAGCAGCATAAAAATAAAATACTTTATTCAAAATCAAATGGTATGATATTATTAAACATTGGTCCCTGGAATGTATCCAGTGGTCAGGAATAAAGGTCATGTTCTGCATAGTCTGAATTATACACTGGGCATTGAATGCAGCGAACAGTATCTGTATTCTCATAGAACTTCATTGCCATACTCTGAGAGGAAATTAATGGTGAAGTCGGCTACTATGTATGTGCTAAAAGCAAGCCTCCACCCACACTTGGGGCTGTGCTGATGCAGGCATCATGAAGTTACTCAGGATTCTCCTTGCCTGCTAGGATACTTGGAAGTGAGGGTGACCTCTGGGAAACAATGCCACTGTGAGCCAATTTCAGTTCCATTGAGGGGAAAAATTGATTTGAGAACCTCAAAATGGGGTCAGTGGACTTCTGTATTCCACTAGGTCCCAGCAAATACTTCATACATGGTTTAGTTGGTGGGGATAAAAAGAACATTGAGACAACTTTGTTCACATACATTCTACAGATTTGAAATGTTAATTATGACAAGCTGTAAAACGTATGTGATTATGAATAATTATAATAGGCAGTAGAGCCTATGGTGGTTGAGAAGAAATTCGGAAACGAATTTCCCTGGGTTCAGATCTAGGCACTGCCTCTCAATAGCTACGTGCTTTTGAGCAAGTTGCTTAACCTCTTGTGCCTCATTTCCTATTAAAATAAGTATAATAATAGTACATGTTTACAAAGTTGTTAAGATTAATGCATTATTAAATGTAAAGCATTTAGAATAAAGTCTGACAGTACATTCTTTGTAGGTGTTACCTACTATCATTATTACTGTTATTAAATTATTTTCACAGAAAATTTAATGTTTCTCTTAATAGCATCAGGAATACATTTGGGTACAAATAACTGAAAATGCTCAGATAACAATAACTGAAGTTAGCAGCTTATTTCTCTAACATACATGAGAAGGAAATCCATAGGTAGGGAACGTCCCCTGGTGTTAGGAACTCAGGCGGTTTCTGTTTTGTTTTGACCAGTCTTGGCAGGCTGCTTTCATCTCATGGTCCAAGATGGCTGCTCAATTCCTCTTATTTGAATTCTAACCGGAACAAAGGAAGCATAGAGGGGCATGCCTCTCCCCTTTAAGCGCACATTTTAGAGGTCACATATGCTCATTTGGTTTACATCTTATTGACCAGAACCTAATTATGAGGCCAGATGTTTCAAACGAAAACGTAAAATGTGCTGTTTAATCTGGGGCGCTATGTGGTTAGTCCAAAGTGGTGGTTTTACTGAGGATTAAAGAAAGAATATTGGGAAATGACTAGCATCTATCCACAAATATCATTCTGTTTTGAAGATTAGGTTTTCCTCAGTTTTCTCAATTAAGGTATTAATACAAGTTCTTCGCCAAAACATTTTATATTATTTGCATACGATTTACATGTTTAAATATTCAATTTGTGTCATTACTATTGTGTTATTTTAATTCTCTTACACACAAAAATGGATTGATGTCTCAAAAGTGAATAAATGGCAAAAATAGAATTAAAATATTAGCAGTAGAACTCCAGTTCAGGCATGAATTTAAACCGATATAAGTTGGTAGAAGGAACTCTGCTAGTGCCATAATTTAGCAGGAGCTTCTCAATAACAAAACATGTCAATAGCAAGTCTGGCAGTGAATACCATTAGTAACATTCTGATTTTACTGGACTGGAGATCCGTTGACCTCTACTTACCTGCTGTGAAACTATCCCAATAAGTCGCTTCAATGTGAAATTGATGATTCCTTTTTCTCTAAAGGCAGAGATTAAAGCCCTAGAGGCATCACTGAGAATTTCAATACTTTGTGTGACATAGTCACACTATTACTGAGAAACTTGTCCACCAACCCAAACTCGAATGACAAATGTGTGTAGAGGGGAAGCAGATTAATTATTGGCAAAACCCTATTGTTAAAGGACACTTTTTGTTACATGACACATCACATGTTAGTCATCATCAATGTGTACGAACAGTCACTACTTTGTGTTCTAACCTTTTCTTCCCAGTGAGGCAAAAGAACTGAGGTGTAGAAACTGAACTATAGTTTTGAATATATGAAATACGTATATTCATTTGCACATTCACTCAACGAATATTTTTTCAGGCTTTCTCTGTGCCCAAGAATTATTCCAGACATTGGAAATATGGCACTTACCAAAAGGGAAAAAAGCCCTCTCCCTCATAGAATTTATATTCTAACAAGAGAGAAACGTTTGAAGACTTTTAGTACTATTTACCACTTAAGACCATGTGCAACAGGGAAAGGAAGTGATTTCTGTGAGAGTTGTGGTGTAGACTGAACAAGGTGGATTAGGATCTATAGAAAGAGTGGAACGGTTTTTGCCGGGGGCAAGAGTAGCATTGCTTTGTAAATAAGAATTTACCTGAATGCTTGTCTGTCTGCTGCTATACTCCCACGAGCAGTTGCTAGTAGATTCCTCCTGGTTATGATTGAGGGATAAAGGGAGTAGTGAAAATTGTGACTAGGATGGAATTGCAGTCACTGAGTTTATATCTTAGTGTGCCGGGTTGAAGAAATACAAGACAGCTTTCTCCCCACTGCTGCCCAATGACAAGGGCCTTAAATAAGTTTATCTGAAAGATCAAATAAAAACATTTCTTCATGGACAGTGGGTTCATATATTTATATTACTTTAAGTCACTTGCTCTGCTGGTGTTTCTCTATGACATTTAGTGTCTTGAATAGCTCAGCCCTGTCTTTTCATGGCTGCCTTATCACAGTGCTTAATATGGAGAGTAAGTTATCAGGGGTTTTGAAGGAAACTAAATAGTGATACAAATGGTTATTACCAAGAATTTTATTTTTTTCCCCATTACTTGAAGATTTTCTTTGTATAAAAAATTGGCATATTTAAAAATTAATACAAATGCTGTAGCAGAATATGAAAATACATTTCTTTATGTTGAAAGAAATGGTAAACCTAGCTTTAAATGTGATGGATTTTTCAACTGAAAGTAGACATGAGTGAGAAATCTCTCCATAAATCCCATGTCTTCACTTGCCCCAAATATCTTGAAATCTCTGATTGAGCCACCCAACACCTGCTGTCATTTCTAATGTCCTATGATGGTAAAGAAGGACTTTCTAATTTAGATGAAATTGAGTATGAAAATAAACCAAATGGATATGGAATCTGGATCATATCAGGTAAAGATACCTTAGTGAAAAATTGCAAACAACAACTCATCTCTCATCGACATGAAATTATTATTAATTTTAAAACTTTTAATCTTTATTAAAAAATCCTAATGACTCTTCTTTTTACAACAGATTTCTGTGTATGCTGAACACTTGTTAAATATTCCATAGATCCCTTAAGTTCTAGAAATACTACTTGAGGTAGAAGAACAGAAATAAGATGCATAAAGAGCAGTACGATGAAACTTGAGAAAAATCAGAGTTGAGGATGTAAAACATTATGGAATTGGGGTTGGCCTCAATGCTGTTGAAAGACTAAATATAAGGTTTATAAGTATTAACTGTTTTAATTATGTACTGGGTAACAAACTGCTTCAAAACTTAGTGGCTTTAGATGACAACTAATTATCTCACAAACCTGTGGGTTGACTTGGTGCTTCTTTGTTGAGTTGGGTTGTATTCAGCCTGGCTTAGCTGAGGCCTCTTGTTTTTCCTCCACATGGTGTCTCATCCTCCAGGGCTTCTCCAAGTGTGGCTGGTCTCTCTCTAGTTGGACTTACTTTTGAAGCATGGCAGCTGGACATGGAGGTGTTCCAACAGACAAGCTCCAAAGCCATAAGTACTTTGTCTCTTGGGTAAAGCAAATCACATGCCCAAGCCCAAAGTCAATATAAGACATACACAACTGCATGGATCCCCAGGGTGTGTTTTGTTGGGATCCACCAATGAGAAACAGTCTACTACAAGTTTGCAAAGAAAGAAGCCTTTGATTGAAATATTTATATTTCTGATCAAACCTGAAGAATTTGGTATCTTTTTTTTTTTTTTGTATTTTGAGTTTGTCAAAAATTCTAATAAATACTAATGTGAACAGTAAATTTTAGTTCCTTCCCAGCACAGAATTTGGTATCTTGAGAAATGGCACAAGCTTACACTGAAGGTCTGAATGGCTCTATGAATGTGAAAATCAGAACATTCTAAAGCAGTGGCTTTCAACTTTTGCTGCACATTAAAGCCACTTGGGGGAACACTGAAAATTCCAGATGCTTTAGATTGTATAGGCCAATTAAGTCAATTTCTAGGGATTGTCCCACACGTCAGTATCTTTTAAGCCTCTTTGGCAGGATTCCAAAGTGCAGTCAAGGTTGAGAACCACTGTTGTAGGGGTACGTTTCTGAGATTGACTTGAGGGAGGACAGCCGTGTCTTTTCCTGGCACCACTGTTAGGGATAGAATGTTCTGTTAGATGTGCATTGCACGAAGGATCAAGCATGGTGTGCGTTGTGATTTTAATGGGGCTCCAAGGTTATGGTTTCTTCCAGTTGTTCCAAGAATATCTTTTTCCTGAGGTACCATCTCATATTTCTCCCCTCCTCAGAACCCTAAAATATTTCAGTATTTTCTCAAGTGACATTGCAACATGTCTTACGGGTATGTCTGATTTGAGTTCTTGAGCTTTCCATCTCTGATGTTTCTGTTTGCTATTCATGTCTCACGTAGGCTTGTCTTCCTCTTATGTTCATCTTTGACTGTCGGTCAACTCTTTGATTCTTTACCATCCTTCCATTTCTCAGTCAGAGCAGAAGCCTTCCTAACGCCTACACTAGAGAGTGGTTTTTCTAATTCTCCTTTCTTCTTGCATTTTCTCAAAATAATTCTTCATGACCACACATTACTCAAATGATTTCTATAATTCAGCACATTTTTTTGGTTCCTCTTTAGTACACAAGAATAAAATTGAAAGGCATAGACTTTTATATCTGTGGTTGGCCATACTTTTTTGTGATGTTAATTTATTTCAAATGTAATGTATATGCCTGGTAAATTAAAACTTTTCAAATAAGTATAAAATAAGAAGGAAATATCTTTCCATGGCCCACCCACAGTTTCATTTCATAGAAGAAACTGTTAGTGCTTTCTTGTGTATCCTCCCAGAAAAGTTTTGGGCAAATACCAGAATTATATATATTTTTAAATATATTGCTGTGATTTTTAGAATAATATATTGTTTTGAACCTTTTGAAATTTTAATATATCTTGGAGATTTTGTCATATCAGTTTTTTTATTCCATTATATTTCACTGTATGGTTATACCATAATTTATTCAAGTGATTCCCCCCTTGTTAACGGTTACATTCTTTCTAGTTAACTGTTATTTCCAACATATATCTTCATGTAAATATATAAATTGTTGGCAGGGAAATTGCTGGGTCAAATAAATTTTGATAGCTGTTACTGGAGAGCCTTCTAGTGAGATGCCACTAATTTTATATTCCAACAATAGTTTATAATAATATCTGTTTTCTTATATCCTCATATATCCATGATTTTAGCCAAATTTTTACTTTTTGCTTTAGGTTGGGCCTTTATTATCTCTTGTCTGACCTACTGTAATAATCTGTTTTCCTTCTTTACTCTCTACAAATATTAATGGAGTCTCACACACACAGAAGATTTCCTTTGAATGTTAGAATAAAAGATTTTACTGAATTGTAGAGCAGATTCAAAAATTTCTTCTTTTGCTAATGAGTTACAAATATCCAATATAATGTAAACACTTGATGGTATTACTTTGAAAATACACCCCATGATGAAATAAAAGCAGCCACATAGTCTGTAGCAGGTATTATATATTTTTGAAAAGCCTAACAAAGTACTAGAAACGATGCTCATTGGCACTTTTCACCTTAGTGAGTTGTGACATATTTGAAGATTACATAAGTTTTCATTAGAAAAAATGATTTGAAAAGTTTATATACATGTAATTAATATTTTGTTTTTGAACTTCAATGAAAACATCTTTCCTTGTATTGGTTTTTGTAGGGATTTCCTCTTGTATACAAACAATGGAATACATGACTAATGTAAAGTCTGACACATACAGTACAATATTTAGGAAAGTCAAAAGAAATTATAGCTTATATAATGAAAAACTGGCATTGAGCAGTATTTTATTATCTAGTGATTAAAAAATCATGACTCTGTGAATCACATTTCATATCTTGCCCTGGTAGTTTTTCTTTGAATATATTGAAACTGTTTTATTAATGAGGAAGTTTTAACTTTTTTTGGAATCTTTTACTTTGAGGCAAATACAGTTTTCCTGGTTCGTTATTAAACTAATCTCTCATTTAAATATCTTGCCATTTTTTGAGAATGATGAAAGGTGAGGGAAACTCTGTGTTCTTTAAAGTTTTAAAAAATATTTATTGTATTGGGGTATATTAATAGGAAATTGTTTACTTTTAATGGGTGATGAAAGTGTGCTATAAAATCTGTCTCCTTTCAAATGTGTGTTACCCATCATTGATGCAAGCGAAGTTGTACGTTTAACATAGGATCATGAAACTGAAGGTTTCTAATCACTTTCTTTCTATTTAGAAGTACTTAATTCTCTTCAAGGATGTTTAGTTTTACCTGTGGTAGGAGAGCCTCTACGTAGCTACCAAATTTATTGACTACTCTCTATATTCCAGTATTTGTGCTACACATTTTACAGATGTTGTTTAATCTTACAAAAGCCCCGTCTTATAAAGTGGTGTTATAACATTTTATGGCCAGTAAGAGTAAGCCTCCAACAGATTAAGTAAGTCAGCCAATGACGGCACAGACTTGTCAGAGGCAGAGGTGGTATGCAAAGTTCACTGACTTCAAAGTTCATAATCACTGTATGGCCAAGAATGACTTTCATGGGATTGAATTTTGGCCAACAGATCAAGATTCTAAAGAACTCATTTTAGTGTTCCATTGCCTTCGGTAACCTTTAGCTTCATGATACATCAGTAGCTAAAAATGAGAATAAGCACATTTTATGATCCTTATTAGAATATAGCTCAGTCAAAAGCACACCAATTTCAGTCTTCTTGTTGAAAGAGTAGTCACCAAGATAAAGCCACCCAAGTTGAGAGCAGAGGCAGATATTTATAATGATAAGTCACTGAATCAGGCCTTTAAGTTGTGTGGCTTTTAAGGAATTGGATTCAAGAAAGTGCATTGAGTTGTGTGGCAAGTTCTGGGCTGCCTATATTTTCCCATCTATTAAATTCACTCGTAGTTTTTCTTTAATAAGGGGAGCTTGAATTTCTATGTAAGAAATACAAAAAATAGATTTTTCATAGTTTCTTTAAAAATGTGATTTCTTATGCCTTTATCACGGATGTATGAGTATTGCAGTATAAAAAAAACTTTGCTTAAGACTCTTCATCTGGCTTTTTTATATTTAAAAAAACTTTCGCTTATTTCAACTTTAATGAAAGACTGTATGAAATAAGAGTTTTCCAGACAAGTAAATACTTATAAGCCCTGTTTTAAATTTTGTTTTAAACATAAATGTGGCATATCGCATAGTTACAACATGCATTACATGTTGCCCTAGTGTTGTAACATCTACGTGAGTCAGGCTTTCAATTTCAAAAATCATTTGTTTACTCTCTTATGCTCTTGTGATGGATGTTGTCATTATCCTTGATATCTGAGGAAAATGTCCCATCTTGCCATTGAGCTCTTAATTTTTTTTAAAACATAAAGCAATGCTTATTTATTAATAAGGATTTTCTAAAACTGCATCAAATAAATTTATAGAAACTCAAGAGGCAGGATTGATATTAAGGTAAAAGTAAATTTAATATTAAGCTTTAATTCATCTGTAGATAAATATTTACATTGAATTAGGAATAAGGTGGACATTGATTTTTTTTAAGATGTCAATTATAGCAAATGGGAGTTGGAGTTTTCATTTGTTTCTTTTAATTTGTTTCTTAACTCAGGCAAGGACTATTTTCTAATTGTTACTGTTTTCAATTAATATATGCTTTCTTTAGTATGCTTGTTAGAGGACTTAGCTGTCAATTCTTCCTTTTTCTTTAGCCGAAAGTTAGTTCCCTCCACTGGCTCTTGTCTCTCATATAGTGCAACCCTGTGGAATAGCTATATGCCTTCTTCCTAAATGTGCGTCTCCTGTCCTGACCTACCTGGGACATCATGCATTGCAAACTGCTTCCCAGTGTTGACAACACTGATGCTATTCTATCCAGCTAAATCTGCTTTAGCTAAAACAAAGGGAAAGTATCCCCTACCTGAAGTTACCATATACGGATTCAGTTTGCTTTGTGTTTGTTCTGTTATCTTAGTTTTACAGATTAAAGGTTTGACTCTATCCGAATGCCTTGTGTAAATACGTTTTTCAAGTCTAACAGATAGGCAACATTGTCTAGATAAATCAGTTTTCTGGCTGGATTAGTAAAAGTCTTAAAACTTGTCAAAATATGGGAGCTCCAAGTAGTTTCCATTGAACTAGAGAACATGAATCTTGGAAAAAGTAAAATTGATGTTTAAAAGATTATAGGACTTTATGAACTTATTTTTTAAAAGGACATAATCGTATATTTTTACTCTTAATAGTAGAAATTAGTGATTGGTGGATAGCCTGAGTTTTTTCTTAAAGGATATTTCATGTGTACATAGTGTCAGATAGTTGAGCTCTGAAGAATATTTGGAGCACTATCAAGGATAATACCCCTGTTTAAATGTTGAGTCTCGTGGACCTCACGAGTATAGGTAATCATATGTACCACATCATTTACTCTTTAGCGAATATGCACTTCTGTTGTGAAAAGATAATGTGTATCATTGTTGATTAGAACAACTTTTTCCCTCATGGTTATAGGATACAATAAAATTCTTAACCTGTATAATACTGAGAAAATGAATACTTGGTGTATACCTAACGATACTTACTTTTCTCAAGACCAGGTTACTTTTTCTGACCAAGATGATTTCTTCACACTTTTGATAGATCTTTTGCTAAGAGATTTTTTTTAACTTTGGAGAAGTGGAGGAAAATACCATGCAACTGAATGTTAATATTTAACTTTACAGTGATATAAATTTGGGCAAGTTGGCTGAATTTGACATGCAGGGGTGGGGTGTGTGTGTGTGTGTGTGTGTGTTGTATAGTAATTTTTTAAATTTGAATTTGAAATATGTTTGAAAAGACATTTTGCAGCTGTGTAGTTCCCTGAATCTTCTCTCGTGTAACACTGGCTGGCTTCACTTGTTCGTATTATCTCCATGGTTCTGAGAATCATTTGAGTTTTTGACAGTGTTTTGTTTTAATCAATACAGGAAGAGCTGATGGATTTTTTTGTAATTCTAGTTAATATTCCAGTGAGATTTTGGGGGATGAGGGAAGGGATGAGGGAAGGTCATCTGGATCATTTTCTGGGTTACAAAGAGAGGTAAATGGAGATTTATATGCAACCAGTTATTTTTTAAATGAGCAAACTGAGTTTTGGTTAATTGGAGGAAGAACCTGCTCTCTAGTATTTAGGTGGCCTGACTATAGGATAGAATAGAGGTAAGTTCATCTGTTCCTCTGGGTGGATGGTGATTGTGCAGTGGTTCTCAAACTGTGGGTGGCAGAGCAGCACCAACCTCTCCTGGGAACTTTTTTGAAAAATAAATATTCAGCCCTGTCCAAGAAGTACTGAATCAGAAACTCTGGGCAGTGGAGACCCACAATCTGAGTTTTAACAAATTTTGCATAACATTTTTATGTTTCATAAAATTGGGGAATCGTTGATCTATTAATAAATCTCACCACTGCAGTAAGATCAGTGGAATGGGGTGGTGTCCTTGGATTGAAGAAATCTGAGTTCCAGTCTTAACCTAGCCTCCTGTCAGCTGGGTGACCACAGCCCCTCTCTTTCCTTACTCCCTGATTGTAAAATGAGGAAGTTGTGTTTTTTGACTTTCTTCCAAATGATCCAAGGCATTAATAATTTTGAAAAATCTTTCAATTATATTATTTTTTCAAAACAGCCTATTTTTTTCATTCTTCTCTCCTATTACTATACGATAAAATTTTTTTAAAAGCAGCAAAGTACCATGTAATTTTCCTTTGTTTAAGGGGCCATGGGAAACATTTGTCAGATACCCTTAGGCTACAAACTAATAATGAAAGAAATGGCCCTGAATCTTCTCTGTAACACCTGTAGGCCTTGCCTTGGAAGACACTTGACAAGGACAGTTGAAATATTTAGTGGTACTTGATGTACTGGAGTATGAAACCAAGTGTAATTTAAGCAATTTAGAGCCCATTGAACTTGTCTAGCTAGTGCAATTGGTATAGCCAACAAATGGTTATGAAGGAAGCAGTCAAGAGTAATGGTATTCTGTACTACTAGGCATGTTTTGAAAATGAACTATAAAATTGAAATGAATTATAAAATTAACTCTCATCGCTAGCTTGTTTGCTTTTTTCTCACAAACTTGATATTTATATTTGCATTGTTTTAACTTATACATATTCTAAAATATATTCTATATATTTTGTTTTGTATTGTTGTCAGAGAAAGCTATTGAATAATAGTTTATTAGAACAATGAAAGAGAGGTGAAAGTTTTGCTTTATCTGATTAATGCCTGACAACACCAAGAAACTTTTTTCTGCATCTCATTGTTTTATCTATTTTAAATAGTACTTAATATTTATCTGCTTCAAATACAGTACTTATCTGTTTCAGAAATACTTAATATTCTGATTATAAAAACAGTACCTATTCGTTATAGAAAATTCAGATATTATGGAGGTACATAAAATAAATCTACGTCCCATTTTTGCCCACTATACGAGGTAACCATTGTCACCGACGTGGTCTATTATAAATTCCTTTATATTTTTTTCTAATTTGCACCATTAAAAGTATTAGGGTACTATGCTTTTAATGTACTATCATATTTTGTTTCATACTCACGTTTCTATTTCTTTGACAAATAAGAGAATAGCTAGTATATTAGTGAAATTTTGAGTTTATATTCATCCTCATGAAAATGAAATGTGATACCAATACCGTTAAAAATAAAAACAGAGGAATGAAAATTAAAAAATTGAAGGAAATAACCAGTAAATGAATTTGATTGACCTCTAAAGCTTATGAAACAGAAAAATGCCCTTTTAAAAAAAAAAAAAAGGATTAATTGAGGTAAATGATTTTTCAGATTTGGTTTAGAAATTGACTTAATAATATTCCTGTAGGAAGGTCTGGACTGGAGTATGCTCTGTGTTGTTGCTTGTATTTTCTTTTTTTCTTTTTTTTGTTATTTTATTTTATATATTTTTTTAAATTATAATTTCTTAGGTTACGTACATTGCCCTTGCCCCCCTGCTTGTATTTTCAAAACAAGGTGGCAATGTCCCTTGAGAGTATACCAGATTAAATCTCTGAAATGATCACCATTCATTACATAGGTCAACAAACATTTTTTGTGTACCTGCTATGAGTGTATGTAAATATTTTAAGAAGTTTGTGTAAGATTTTTATTTCCCTGCCTCTTTGTAGTAACAGATCCACTACTCATACCTGCTCATGTTGGCTGGCTCTTCCTAGAACAGCTTGCACCCCACCCTCTACTCATACTCCTCCCAGCCTCTGCTTGCATTAACACCTGACAGGCACTTATCTCCCTGTCAGGAGTTTCTGTAGTTGTTTTGCCATTGACCAAGATATGTTTAGAAAATTTTTAATCTCTTGTGCAATTTTGGCAAACAGCAGCCTGAGCTCTGCTTTTCCTAACAAATAACTTGCAGATTGTCGTGTTTCTCTTGGGAGAAGGAGAAACGTCCAATCAGAACAGAATTGAAATGATATAAATTAGGCTTATTGTTTAGCAAATCGCTGGTGTTAGGTAAGAATTGTAGATAAGAATAGCCTGGTCCCTCTTAAGGATCAGAGCAGGCATGTGTGCACGCATGAGGAAACCAGGCCTTTGTTAGTATCCCTTCTGAAATGGCTATTAAAGTAATTACAGTAATTTATAGATTTTTTTCCCCTTCCATCTCAAAATGGGTTCCATTTTTTGTCTTTTGTCTTGAGTTCCTCAGTTGGAGCGTGTGTGTGTTGGGTAGCACTTGTATAGCCTTTGTGAGTTATCTGCACCCAAGCTGATGAGGTGTGGTGCTCACAGACACCCAGAGATGGCTTTGCCACCTTTGCTGTCAGGAGGCCCTGGCCCTTTGAGAATAATAAAAGAATTGAATTGGATAATACTGTGTCTTGATGGTTAATTCTAGTTTGCCACGAACCTATTTAAAATTGCTGTGTTTGATTTAAAGAGATATTTTTACTGATGTCTTTAAAAATATATCCATTTACAGCTATCGATTTTATGATTATACTTTGTTACATTTTTATGCCATTGATGCTCATGTGTAAGAATGAAAATACTTTATGTGTATGACTTTGAGAGGGAGGCTTTAAAAATCTATTGACCGCATAAGATAGTAAGTGCTCATTGTGCAAGACTTTTAATTTTAGTATGCTAGAAAGAGGAAAAGAATTTTATGCAGTAGTCTTTTTCTGTGTTTGATTTTACAAAATAACTCAAATAGTTGCAAATCCCAAGCCTTTCTTTTAACAATTTATGCTTATTTTACCTTGTTTTTGCATGAACAAAAAAATGGTAATTTTCTTTATAGCAAGTTCATATTGAATATGGAGATAAGGCAATTTCTAAATAAGCCTTGGGATTATCATTACTGACAACAGTAGTTAGTATTATTTATCTATAACTTAGTTTTGAATTTAATCAAAGGAGATGTTTACTCGTACAAGGACATTTCACAAGGCAGAAGAAGATATAGCGTGTGTTATTTAACTTCTTAAACAGTCAGTACTGAAAGAGTTAAGGTTTTCTTATTCTGGAGATCAAGTATTGTAACCACAGTAACCAATTTACTGTTATTTGCTTAGTCCTAGCAGAGAAGGAAAATCAGTGTTTGGAAAAAGTCTAATTTATAGACAAGTACAACTACAATTGATCCCAATATGTTAAGATTCTGAGGCATAATTAACTATTTGTGGGTTTAAGGTCTGTGGCTTTAATAGGATTATATTGCTTTTTATTTTTCAGGTGGTTTAACTCCTTGGCAGCCACTCAAGTTTAATGTAAAGGAAGTAGAATATAGTTTATGGTTTGCATTTTCGTAAAAGAACAGTTGACAAGCATATTTTCCAGGCAGCATAGACAGACAGGAGTTAGGGTAAATAATAGAAAAATTAAATGTAAATTGTAGAAACTTCAATTTCTCCATAAAAGTACAGTAATGGTGAGTTTGTACAAAAAAAAACATGAATGGTAAGTTTATGATTATTCCCATTGAAATGCAACAAATGGAAAATGATTGTATTTTACATGATTTATATAAAACAATATGTGTCATAGCTATCTCTAAGAAATGTTGTGAAAAATAAATGGGCGTATGCTAGTTAGGGTAGTTTGGGTTGTTTGGAAAAAATACATTAATATCTTCAAATTTAATCTGTTCAAAGCCAATTCCTGTTCCTTCTCTATTTTATGCCTCACTTTGGATGCTTTATGAAAGAAGGATATTTTATTGTTTAGACTTTACATATATGTCAGTGTTAAGATAATTTTCTGGGAAATTTGGGTATGATTGATATAGGTCGATTTATGAAGGATATATTTAGAAATAATCCTTTGAAGTCTTTAACAAACTGATGAAGGATGATTTTCTCTTTTGAAGGTCTTACTGAATATTTTGCTTTACTTTGAAAAATATCCAGAAGCCCAGTATTCCTTGTCATCTCCACTATTGCCTTGGGCAGTAGTCTAAGCCACCAGCATCCCTCTGTTGGACCCAGTGAGTGCAGTAGCCTCCTAACTTCTCCCTCCTGTCCTTTTCCCCCGATTTCCTCTTTCCTTCCACATTCCTCTCCTCCACCCCAGCGGGAAAGACCCTTTAAAAATATAAATCAGATTATGCCACACCGTGCTCTCAGAAACACCTACTGGTTTTGCATCTGATTTAGAGTAGAATTCGGAGTGCTTGTCATGGTGTGTACCCTGCCTTTCCCTGGCCTCATTTGTCATTCCTTTTCATTCCCTCCCTCAACTCTGGCCACACTAGCTTCCATGCTGTACATTGTTACTGAAAGAAAGGTTGGCACTTGTCCCTTATGTCCCCGAGGCTGTATCACAAGGAGGATAAGTGGTTTGAGGAAAAGGAAAGAGAAGTTATTAATTTGCCAGCAAATGAGGAGGGTGGTAGACTCTCGACGCTCCCATCTTAAAGTACCACCCTGCCTATAAGCAGAGATACAGAGCTTTTAAAGGGGGCTTTCAGCTTCAGGCTATTGCTGTTTAAGTGCAGCATCTCTGGTGGAGACAATCTCCTGACCTCTGCCAGGACAATTCTGTTGAGCCATCTCCTGCGGTACTAAGAAGAAAACACTTCCCTGCTCCTCTGATTACTGGCCTTGGGCAGGAATGCAGGTTTTAATTCCCCAAATTGGTCAGGGGGGTTTAAAGAGACAGCTCGTAAAACATTTTACCCTTTTTTCAGGCCATTACCTCTGTTACCCTTTGAACTTGTAGCTTCCCAAATTGGAGCTTGTGTTGCCCTTGTTTTCTCAGCTTGGAAGGCTCTTTTGTCATATCCTCAAAGGCGGCATGGTGTCTTCTGATTTCTGCTCAGATGCCATGCTGTCAGAGGGGCCACCACCTGACTCAATGGCACCTTCCTCCCTCTTTATCTAGTATACTGTTTTATTTTTCTTTATTGTACTTTTTACTCCCTGACATTGTATTGTATATTTGTTCATTTTCTTTCCATGAGAATCCAAGCTCTGTGAGGATGGGGACTTTTAATTTTGTCCTCTGAATCGTCAGTACCTATATTTAGCACATAATAGTTGATATAATTGTTTTAAAAATGAAGATTCAAAGAACTAAGCTTTAGTAGGCATAGAAATCACATTTTCAATTAGGTGGTTAAGAGTAAGTTTAGGCTTTAAGTTGGGAAGCAGTTGGGGCTCAGCAAATGCTGGTTATTTGAAATCCTTTTAGACCCTTGGCGAACGCAAAACACCTGTGTTTCCTCTCCCACCTGCCCTTAAGCCTTGCTCACCCTACTTTTTGATTGCTCTTTTCTTAGAATCACCTTTTAGAAACACACTTTTTGATTTATACCCTGAAAGGCAGTAAGAATACCTTTGCATAAGCCCTACTTTGAAAATTTTACCATTTTATTATTATTATTATATCGTATATTTCTAAAATTCACCCATAGCCAGAATTTGCTCAATACACCTTCTATTTTCCTGTATCTACTTCACGATTACTCTTCAGTTATTTACACTTAGCTGTGAGGACTAAAAAGGGTGCCTAATCCTTCCAATAAGAAATCATGGCATTTTTCTATGCTTTTAAAAATCAGTAACTCTTTCCATTTGCAATACTATTGTAGGAAGAAATACTTCACTGAATGTTCTCAAGACACCTAAATATGCCAACATATACCCTCAGAATGGATATTTCCTTTCTTCTTGTCAACAGAAATGCTTATTAACCTGACTTTCTGGATTTCAACAACCCTAAAGCCCTCATCTTCTTAATTTTGTTTGTTGAAAATGATTTGTTGAATAACTTAAAAATCTGCTTGAAAACACTAATAAAAAAGCCTCATACGATATATGAGCTATCAGGAAATGAGGTATGCTGCGTAAAAGCATTTTTTGGCTATCAGAAGTCTAAGCACTAACCTTGTATAGTTTCATAAAAATTTTCATCATGGATATAGCTAATATTAATAATAAGGATAGGAATAATTTAATGTTCATATGACAGAAACTATCCTAGGACTTCATGTAATCTTATCTCTCTTAATCCCCAAAACATTTTAGGAAATAAGTCTTCTTAACCTTATTTTGAGGAAATGAGGATTTAAGCTTACCTAACTTGTCCTTGGTTATGTATTAATAACTGGAGGTAGAGAAGCTAGGATTTGAGTCCAAGAACTGCTAACTCTCAAACCCAGAATCTCAACATAAGGAAACCTCTAAGACTTTGCTAATGTTCACAATGAGGAGCCCATTTTCTCTATTATAATGCTGTGACACCCTCAGGGTCTGTTAAAGCATGTAATCCTCTTCCTTTGCCTCCCCACTTAAAGCCCCAGATAGTGAGAAATTCTGCTTACTTGGCTGTCTTTTCTGGTTATTTCTAAGGGCTTCGGTTTCTGGCAGGTGCCCTCAATGTGTAGACTCCGTTAGCTCCCTGTCATCTGAGGAGAGAAATCAAATAAACAACATGGTTGAATTAGTAAGGCTAATTTGTTCTGTTTAAAATCTTTCTGGCTTGCATGTTTCTCCAATTGGGGAGAGGTTTTATGACAGCATATGAATGTTGGAGTAAGAAGGAGCATTGTCATATTCAACTCTTCTATAGAAATTTACTTTTCTTTCACTTGTTTTTTCAGCAAGAACTCTGGAATTTCTGTGGCTTTGCTAGCTAGAAAAATCTGCCAGCAACCAAATACATGGTCCAATGATCCCTAACAGATAATTCTGTTTTTATTTGGCCCTTTCTTTTAAAAAAAAAATTACTGAATGACACAATCTTTTGAAGTTTTGCTGAAATGCTGAAATAATACTCTACAGATAGCAATTACAGTTCTTAGTAAGTTTTCTAGCTTTGGGACTAACATGAGTAAATTGGAAGGGGAGTTGAAGACCTGGAAAGTTCATAAGAGTAGTTTGGTAGGATGACAAGCACTAATTGAGTGTAAGATCTTTAATATGAAGGTGATTTATTGAAAACAGATTGTGGATGAACTTGTTGGCCTCAGAGGTGAGGTAATAGAATAATTTCCTCTTTAAGTTACCTGTATGAGCACAGAATTGATTATTAGAAATGGAATATCTTTATCATTTTGTGGTAGTCTGGCTGCCAGTTGTGATATTTTATTGTATTAGTTCTTACGTTGGCAAGTGGCCATTTTTCAAAAGTAGAATTGTGTGCAATATTTATGACTCCCTTTGCAAGCATATTCCTTTCCCCTCCTCGACAGAACATAATTGTAAAACGTTGCTTTTTGTGTAATAAAACTTGCCTACCATTCTATAGTTAGGGTTAGGGAAGTGGCTAGTTTGCCAGTCATTGACCTGAGCAGCCAACCACAGAGCCACAGTGGTAGGAATCTAAGTTGAACCAAAGGCAACAGATAGAGGACTGGAGAGATTGGGGGTGCATAGTCAATGCCTCTTCTCCTCCCCCAAACGAAGACATTCCAAGCCCAGGGGAAAAAGATTATGTTAATATTTAATTATTCCTGGGCTATGGCCCAGAGATCCCGAGAAAGGATGGCATAATGGTAATAGGTAAAGTAGGAGTTGATATGTGATGCGGAAAAGGGAATGAGTAGATAATAATGCCCCTGAGAGAACAAGAAGGAAGTCAGCTGAAGAATTACATCTGAACATTGCATGATGTGTCCTTGGCAGCAGCTTTGCCAAGTGGAGGTGATAAATAAACCTAATGATATGTTCATTTGCACTGTGGAAAAAGTTGACTTTCAAATTGGTGACGACTATGAAGAATTGAAGTCCAGAAAAACAACTGTAAACAGGTTGCACAGACATTGTATCTTTAGCCAGTAGTGACCAAACAACTTTGATGCTTAGAAAGCATTTGAAATAGCAGTAGACAGCTCATTTTTTCTTTGGAGCAAGAACTCATCTAAACATTTAAAGGCATCGTACCATTTGGCTAGCACCCAGGCCTCCTGATTTCAGGCCAATACTCTTTCTACTGCGCAATGTTAATGTGTGTGGGGGCTGTGGCGGTGGGGCAGGCAGAGAGGGGAGAGTAGTGGAAGGAAACATGAAGGTTTATAGGAATTTAAAAGAATGACCATGTCTTATTCTCTACCCTTGAGGTCATCATCCTATTCCTTATATCCTTTCTTTTTGTGATTTCATTGAAATTCAGAGTTGTGCAAAATATTTCTTGCCAAATTGGATGTTACCATGTGCAAAATATTTCTTGCCAAATTGGATGTTATCAACTTACTCTGTTGATGCTTGAGAGCCATTGAACATTTTGAAGCAATGAAATAACTTAGTCACTTCTGTGTTCTAGAAAGAATAACACTGGCTGAAAGGCAGAGATTGAATTAGAATTGAGAGAGACCGTAGAGATGTACAATATTTAGGACGAGTGCTAATAAAGACCCAAACCAAGGCAGTGACAATGAAAATGGAGAGGGGTAGTAAATCCAAGATATGATTTTGGGTAGAGTGTGCCAGTTTTGCCAAGTTGTTTACTTGGATCAGAGTGGTAAAGTGCAGTGTCTGGTGGAAATGAAATTTCTAACATGCTCAAGTTGGTTCCAGAGACTGGGAAATAATTGTCTGGCATTCCCCCTCTCGTTACCCACCAGCAACTCAATGTTGATGATCGTCCTGAAATATATAGTGAATCCTCCTGGCTGCCTCTGCTGCCGTCACTCAAGCCCAAGCTGCCATCTCCTCGCTGGACCCCTTCACTGTCTTAAGGGATGTCCTGGCATCTGCTTTCCATACGTTGTCCTTATGACAGCAACAGCGATCCTACCTGCGCGTCTGGTTGTCACTCTCCTGCTTAACGTCCTGTCATGATTTATTGCTCCTAAGATGAAAACTAAAATCTTCTATGTGATTTTTTTTTTCCCCTTCAGAGATGCCTTCCTGAATACCCTGGACCAGGCTTGTCCTTTTCCTTCCCTACTTTACCTTCCTTATATAATGGTTTAGTGAATCAAGCTCCATGAAAATAGGGATTACTTCCATTTTTTTTTTTAATTGCTGAGTTCCCAGTGCCAGTGCCAGCTACATGGCAGCTGTTTTATAAATATATTGTGGGCAAATGAATGACATTAAACGAACTGAAATGAATTGGTCACATGGATCACTGGGAACACTTAGTAAACTCTCTAGTAGTTTAGTAACCATTTCTTATATCTCTTAAGTGGGTGATATAATGGCAAGTCATGTTTTAGTTGACAGTGTTTTGGGAGGACAAGAATAATATAGCCAAACATGGAACGTTCTGATGATCTCTTAGAAAAGTAAAATTCAGAAATGCTAGAGAACTGGAGACTTAATGTGTCTGGTAGTTCTTGCCGTTTCTAATTTCCTACCACTACTGTATTAAAAAACCAGACTCACATCACAATAGAAATACCCTCTTAAGGGGACTAAGGGTTTTGAGGGTGATTAGTGATGGGGTGGGTGGTATTTGAGGCCAGATTGATCTAGCTCCAAAACCTGGCCTTAGCCACTTGCCTATGGGGAGCAGATATCATAAAGTATGCAAAAATGTTCCGTACACTGTGAAGCTCCAAGCAAAGTACAGTCTAGTGTGTGCATGTGACTTACCCAGCTTATTCTTTCAAGTAAGTCTAAACTGTATTTCATTGAATGGTAGAGAGGGAAATGGTGAATTTTGTATAAAAGGCAGCATTGAATGAATTGGGTTGAGCTTTTTTGCGAAGGCTTTATTGTGATTGTATGGCTGCATTTGGCGAGCAGAGAATTCTAATTTCCTCTGCTGTGAGACTCCCAAGGAGACATTTATATTAGTAATACTGAATTTGCAAACCTGCATTTTAAAATTTAGCTTTATTTGTATTCCATGTCTCTCTGGGAGGTGTTCAGTACATTATGAAATTCTGAGCTTTTACCTCCTGCTAAGGATTTGAGTTCTTACCCTAATTAATCATTAAGTGTTGTCAGTCTATCATGATGCGGTTAATTATCAGAGAGAGTGTATGTGTTTCAGACAGTCATGACCCTTTCCTGGGTAACTATAGAAACCTTACCAGTACTAGTTATTATCTAAAATTATAGAATTTGGTTTTTAAAGCATTTTAGCCTTTGATAGTTATGGGCAAATAATTGGTTATCATCTAGAAAGAAAGAAAAGCTTGCATGAAACAGATTTTTAAATAATTTATACATAATAGAAATATGTCCTAAATAATTTATAAATAACAGAAATGTGTTCTATAGAATATTTCTGACTATATCTTAAAAAGCTTTTTTCCCTTCACTAGTTTTGTATATTTGTTACAGAGCTTTCTCACAAACATTCTTTTTTCTCCCCAAGAATGTTTACAACTATTCTAATACAAATCAAGGGTAATTCCTAAGACTACCCTTTGGTACAGTGATTTTACAGTGCATACAAGCCGCATATCTGGGTGGAAAACAGATTAATTTGGGGGCTTATACATATCTGTGTACACATATAGACAATATTGACAATGCAAAGTCTCATTGGTGGATTTTTGAAGCCATAGCTCTTCAAAAACGGGAGCAGAAGAAAAACATTTTCTCTTTTCTATTCTGAGAAATTCCATCTGAGAAAGGAACAACAACAAAAAGACATGTCATTGCACTTCTTAATATGAAGCTCGGCAAGGATTACAGTCTGAATGGAGGTGACCGTCAATATGGAAAATGGAAATCTGCCATATTTTGTGCTATGCTTTGCACATCTTATTGTTCAGAACAGGTAAAATCCTCTTTGGAGGAGGCAGTGTGCTTGAAGTGAGTTTTTTGCTATCATTGGTTGGATGGATTTTAGTGGTATGTAATGAGAGTAATTTGCTTTATGTAGAAACATGTGAACAGCTTATTATACATCAGGAGACACACGATTCTTTCTTATTTTTGTGCATATTTGCTTTCAAGGAGAATGTAGTGACCAAAACTTGAATCTGCCTTTTAGCTCAATGCTAGATTCTCGGGAATTTGAGTAGATAAATGACTTTTACATACAATTGCAGATAATATAGTCAGAGTATCACAGTATTGCTAAATAAAAATTTAAGGCCCAATTTAATTCTGTTTTTTAAAAGTTACTTCAATAAAAGTATACATGTAAACATCTCAACTTGATTTTAACATTTTTCACATTTACACTACACAAGCTTAATTCATAGTTAGTTTATTTCCATGATTGACTTCATCACAGAATAAAACTAGCTTTAATGTTGATGTTTACTTTTCATACGAAAACATAAAGATTTTGGCAGTAAGGATTCAGCCACGAAGTTAATGTACAATGATAGCAACAGTTGCTTTCCATTGTTGAGCTTCTACTAAAACACTAAAATATAATTTGTTTTTGACAGAAATTGATGATCTATTGGTTTGAAAAAGAGATGCTCTTTTAAAAGTTTCCAACCTTGTAGTAACTAAGTTCAATAGGTATGCATAATACATATACCTAGCCAGAACCTACTGTTTGCTCTTTGTTGTTAATATATTTTTAGTATGATTTTGCTTTGGTGAAACAAAGTGCTTAATAGGCTGTTTTTGTTGTTATTGTGGCATTATAAATTGTATCATTTCAAATCTCTTACTGTGTGCTTTTATTATCAGACTCTGCTCTTAATATTTATCCTATTTTTTTTAACTCTACAAGTTTTCAAGCTAATTATGCCATTAAAAGTTTGCTTGATGAGAATCAATGAAAATTAAATCTCTTATTTAAAACAACGAAAGTCACAAATTTTGTGAGCTGAGAGCGTGTTAGACTCTGATATGGAGAGTGTAATGTCACTGATTTCCTTATGCCAGAATGTTGATCAGCCTAATTATCTAAGAATCTTCTGGTTCTCTGGCATGCTACAGCTGTGACTTTCCCTTTGTCTCTGAAATAACTATCTTCCACACTGCATATGCATGAGAGAATGTTTTTTCATATTAGTAATTCACTTATGAGTTTCAATCCTTGTTAAAATGATACTGTTTGCTAAATATATATTAAGACACTCCTGTTGTTTATCTGCTTGAATAAAGTCACACTAGTCATCCCTTTGTAAAATATTTTGAACCAGCTATATGAAAATGAAATTCAGTGCAACTAAAGTTATTTCTAATATTTTTGTAAAAATGTATTTTTCCACTATATCTTCCCAATTAGGCAATGCATTATTTATCTCTTTTAACAATTTCTTTACCTTGTTAAGTATTGATATTTCTGATACAGTATTTTAATTTGTTTCTGTACTCTTGGTTGTTAACGATAATTGGACCGACATAAAATGCTGATCAGTTTAAATTTCATCTGACAAGAGGACGAGTGGGTGGTCTAGATTTGTGATTCTTTACCACTGTAAGAAGAGTGCTTGTTTCTTGAAAATTCCTGTTCCACCTAACTGTTGGAGTATTTTCATTTGATTTGAATTCAACAGGAAGATGTCTACGCCACAAACTCTACTTTTCATGCTGAGCTGGTTTGTCAGTGAAAGAATTTTAACTGACTTGGCAACTTGATTTGTCTCTCAGTGGCTTCTGATCTGAGCTCCTCATGCAAGGGAGACAGTGAAGCCCAAAACATGCTTGTGACTTGATAGAATGATCAAATCTGACCTGAGTGAAGAAAACCTGGTATAATCATAATCTGTGTATGAGTCAGGAATAGTTTCTGTTGAGGCTCTCTTCCTGGCTTCTTGCTGTGTCTTCGCATGGCTTCTTTTCTGTGCAGGTAGGGAAAGAGAAATCTTTAGTGCCTTTTTCGTCTTCTCCTAAGGGCACTAGTCCTGTGAGATTTCTGTCCCACTCCCTTATCAGCACAAATAACCTAATTACCTCCCTAAAGTCCCTGTCTCCAAATACAGTTACTTTGGAGGTTAGGGCTTCAATGTTGAATTTGGGGGAGACACAGTTCAGTCCATAACACAGTGCTAATACATATACAGCACTTACTATGTGCTGGACACTCATTTAGAGACAACCTATTTTACAGAAGGGGAAACTGAGGTCCCAAGCAGTTAAGTGTGTCACCCAAGGTCACAGATAATAAGGAGCAGAGTCGGAGTTCAAACCCAGGCATGCTGGCTTCAGAGTCTGTATTATCCATTAGCTATTCAGCCTCTGTCATAGTAGTGACACATTTAGAGCTTTTCCTTGATAAATTTACTTATGAGCTAATCTTAGATGAGATTTCTTTTGGCTTTTTTGGACATAATATAGAAGTTGGTGTTGAACTTTTTCCCTTAGTAATTCACTTTTTACCTTTTGTAGCAGTTAAGAGGGCAAAATCAAGCCTGTGTTTCTGGGTTCAAAAGTGTATTTTTCTGGAAAATAGAGATAATAAAACTACCTCATTGGAATGTTGTGATGATACAAAGAGAGAACACATATGAAGGGCTTAGACATGGCTTGCCCAGTGCAAGAAAATGGCATGCTAATGTTCATATGGTGTGTAAAATGCCAGGGATGGAGAAACTAATTCTATTTTGGGTTATTGGAAACCATCAATAAGAAGAAAAATCATTGTTTTGAGTCCTGAAGGTTGAGATGATTGCCAGGTTCAGTGGTTGCTAGGTACGTACAACTGGATTCATCCTCAGTTGTTTAAGGGGAGAAATAGGCATTCATTGGCCAGTCAGGGAACCAAACTCCCAAAGTTAAAATTGCTTCTTGGAGCAATTAGAAATTGTTTCTGTTTTAAGCAACTTATTTACCAATGTAACTTTGGTATCTAACCCATTTACAAGTTGATATGATTATTTTTATGACTACTTATCTATGACCCATCCTTCATTGACAGAGATGAGATTGCTGGTCAGGTTAACACTGAGATTTTTTAGCACGGATTTAACATTTGATTTATTCTGCTCCATTTGCATTCTTGCTCAACATTCACTTGGACTAATAAAATGTACTTTCAGGACTTGGGGTAAAGAGTTCAGTCTGTGGCCATGAAAAAGATCCAAACTTTGGAGTTTACATGAAAAACAAACTCCTAATACTGGTCTAACAAATTAAACACTTAAGTACAGTAACCATAAAACTCTAAGAATCAATAGTGGTAGGTAGTGCATAAAATAAACCCCAAAACAAATACACTGAAAGAATACGCACTCAGATCCTCAAAGTATGATCATATCTTATGTACTGCTCACACCAAAAAAATTGTATCTCTAAATGCTTCATCAGTTTTAACGAATAAATTTCCATTAATCTATGCCGATTCCTTTACTTCTCAAACACTTTTTTCATCAGTTGAACTTCTCTCTAACTTACCCATTTCCCTAGGAATTGCATAAATGCTTCTGTTCTCCATGTGATCTGGCCCCTATTTATCTCTCCAACATGCTTTTTCTCCATCCTATCCCTTGCCCTCTATATTTCCACCATATTGGGTTACATACCAGCAGTTCCTAAGATGGGCCAGGCTCTCTTACCCCTGCACTTTGCTGTCATGCCTTCCCTATGCCAAACTTGGTAGGTCCTCCCCTTTCTGGACTCAGACGTGAGGTATCCTTAGCCATCCTTCCCTGACATGACACTGCAGGGCTAGCGTGATGCTCTTGCTGTGCCATAGCAAAGCTACAAGAATACTTGCCCTTCTCAGAACTCCTGTCATAAAGGATTATGTGTATTTGTCATTTTATCTAGACCACTAGAATAAATCAGTAGTTTTTATTTATTTTGACTTCTCTTTCCAAACTGTTTTAATTATTGAACCAATAGAGTCTTCCTTGGGTACCATTAATGTATCAAAATGTATAGATATATGGAACCAACAAATTTCTACTTTCTTAATTTGGGCATCACATATATCATATGGGGAGCAGGTTATCCAAGTGACAATAGAAACTGGTATGAGGTATGTGGTTACAGGTGCACCTGATTCTATGGGATTTTACATTTAGGAAATTCAGGGTGTATCTTTTACAGAGACTTAATTTCCTACTCTTTGAATTCCTTTATTTTGGCTTCTGTTGCATTCCATAAAATGAGTCCCAAAGAAAGAATGGTTTTCTTGAGCTAAGGTGCTTCAAATGTGCCTTCTGTTTGTTTGCTTTTGGTCCTTTCTGTGAATTACAGGAGCCCAGAGATCCACTGACCTGCTTGCACTTCAGACTCCATACAGTTGCCTGAATTTACTGCCATCTTCTTGGATGGCAATAAGCTAAACATTTGAAAAATTACTGCATTGCAGGGTACCAAAGTAGGTCACTGGAACTTAGTCTGGCTAATAAGTTTTTTGTCCTGTTTTCTCTTGTCAGTGTTGCCCTGGGCTCCTTAGGATGGCTTTTCTATTTCTTAAACTTAAAAAAATAATCTATATTGATTTTCTTTAGTGAGCAAATAACAAAACACCGTCTCTAAAACGAGAGTTATTTCAGAGATGGTACATGACAGTCCCACCAATGCAATGAGAAACTGTGTTCATCATGATACAGATGCTCCGAGGATCAAATACTGTGAAAATTGCAAGCATTTTGCTCCCATCCTGAATGTAATAAAGACAAAAAAATATCAATAACACTAAAAACCATTTGCCAGCCATGCACTCTGGAATGATTGTGACTTAGAGAGCTGCTTAGTTCTCTGGGCACATATGATATCAATGTTTCCTTTCTTTAGAGTCTAGATAAACTAAACATACTTATGTTTTTGTTAACATAGCTTTTTACATCATTTTATCCAAGTTGAAAGGAGAAATTCTCTTTTATGGCAGCCTAGGAGTTAATTAACACATCTCTTTGAATCTCTGTTAAGGGCTGTTGAGGAACACCATCGCTTATGCCCCCCGTCCTTCAGGGGAGAAATTGCTTCACTTGGGACTTGTTTGATTAGGTGCCTTGAGGCTGCCTTGGAGTTGACTCATGAAAGTGTCCGTTACTCTATTATTTCACTTTGTATCCTACCCCTCACCCAACTATTGTCAGTCTTTTTTGTATTTAGAGTGAAGATATGCTCCCTAAATGTCATCCGGTGTTGATGCAGGGGCATGAAGAGGAGGTGTAGGTCCAGCCCCGTTCTGAGGCTGTATTTGTGAAATACATAGTCTCAGCACCACTGCCGTAGGAGGAGGCGAGTCTGGAAGGCAATCTGTAACTCAGTTTTGCCTGGTTATACTTGATCCCTTCTTCCTAAATAGCATTTCTGGAGAGTAGATATGATACTAGCAAGAGTAGGCCCTGTTTTCCCATGCACACGTGAGGGAAGGACTTTTGCTGATCTCTCATTTCACTGTAGATAATTTGTTTTCAGGTATTAGGACTTCGGACCCTCCATATATTCTTTTTTTAATTTATATTGTAAATTTTGAAATATTAAGGGGTACAAATGTTTTTGTGTACATGGATAGCTTTTGTAATGCTTGAGTCATAAGTGTGGCCATCACTCAAATAGTGTTCATTGTACCTGTGAGGTAGGTTTTCACCCATCCCTTCCACCACATCCGCTCTGATTGATTCCACTGAGTTTTGCCTCCCTCTCTGCAGATGTGTGCTCATCAGTTAGTTCCAATTTAATAGCAAGAACATGTGGTGTTTCCATTCTTGTGATACTTCACTTAGGATGATGGTTTTCAGTTCCATCCAAATTGTTCCAGAAGGCGTTAATTCATTCTTTTTTTATGGCTGACTAGTACTCTGTGGTATACATATACCGTATTTTGTTAATCCACTCATGAATTGATGGGCACTTAGTTTGATACCACATCTTTGCAATTGTGATTTGTGCTGCAATAAACATTTGAGTGCAGGTGTCTTTTGATAAAATGGCTTTTTTTCTTTTGTAAAGATACTCAGTAGTGGGATTGCTAGATTGAGAATGGTAGGTCTACTTTTATTATTAATTCTTTGAGGAATCTCCATATTATTTTCCCATTAGAAAATAATACTATTAATAATTTGATTATTAATTACTATTAATAATTTGAAGTCCCAACAACAGTATATAAGTGTTCCTTTTTCTCTGCATCCACACCAAAATCTATTGTTTCTGGACTTTTCCATAAAAGCCATTCTAACAGGGATAAGGTGATATCTCACTGTGGTTTTAATTTATATTTCTCTGATAATTAGTGATGTTGAGCATTTTTTTGTTGGAAAATTTTTTATTATTGATTTGATCTTGCTGCTCCGTGTTGGTCTATTCAGTTCTATTGCTATCTGATTGAGTCTTGGAACATTGTGTGTTTTCAGGAATTTGTCCATTTCCTCTACATTTTCTAGATTATGTCCATAGAAATTTTCATATTGTTTACAAATGGGATGTTTTGTATTTCTGTGGTAGAAGTTGTATCTCCTTTTTTAGTTCTGATTGGACTTATTTGGGTCCTTTCTCTTTTATTCCTGGTTAATCTAGCAAGAAGTCTGTCAATTTTGTTTATCTCTTCAAAGAACCAACTTTTTGTTTCATTGATACTTTGTATAGTTTTTTTTTGTTTTCCATATGTGTCATTGGATTGTTAATTTGTGATCTTTCTGTCTTTCTGATGTAGCCATTTAAGGCTATAAATTTTCCCCTTAGGACTGCTTTTACTGAATCCCATAGGTACATCTTTAGTGTGGTGGTTTTCTCACTTGCTAGTTGTTTGTAGGCTGTAGTGCTTGTAAGTGATGTGCACTGGCAGATTTCCTGTCTCTTGCTGATGAAAGAGGATAGAGGTCTTGTAAATCCTTTCTATTGTCCCTGCCCTGTTTTCTTCTTAACAGTGTGAGTTATATTGGCATGCCCAGTTTAATCTCTGAGAGATCAGGTGTTGCTTGTGGGTAAGAATCAATGACACCCTGTATGATTGTGTCAGTAAATGCTATAAAGAGCTGTGCAGTTTGACCTCCCTGCCAATAGGTGCCTTTTGCCAGAAGGAACCATCTGTAGTGTTGTTTTGGGACCTGTGACCCGGTCTGGCCCCTCAGGGGAAGCACCTGAATGCTCCAGGCAGTGGGCAGGGCCCTGGAACTTCCAGGTGAGTCCTTTTTCCCCACTAGAGCAGAGATGCGTGGGGGAGTGAGGCTGGGCAGGGCTAGGTCAGCTGGGCCTGCCCTCAGGGTCCACAAAAGCTGACATGGTAGCTTTCTCAGCAGGTTGCTGGGGAAAGCCACTGGGGAGGGGCTCAAGTGGCCCCACCAAGCCAGAAATTCTGCTTGTGGGGGCAGGGCCATCTGAGATTCGCAATCTGGCTGTCAGGAGCAGATCTGGTTCTTCTCCCCACCCTGCTTCATGGTGTCTTTTCAGTATCTACTGGCAAGCAGGAACTCAAACTAGCTGAGCTCCCCAGCAGTGGCACTGCAGGCTGGCAGCTTCCCTGTCCAGGATCCCAACCTGGGCTGACAGTGTGGCTTTCCTGTAGGGGGAGGGGTGCTCCGTGAGCGTGCTGCCACCCACGCCGCCCTCTCCTCTTAGCTCTTCCCATGCAGGCTCCCTCAGCAACACGGTTGAGTCCTAGGGATATGAGATCTGGCCTGCGAGCTTGTCCCCAGGGCCCCGAAGATTAGTGCCTGACTGTGCCAGGGAGAAATGCGCTGGTCCCAAGTTGCCTATGGGCTGCTCAGGCAGGTTGGATGTCCCTCCACTTCAAGGTATTCCCTGCTCTGAGGGAGTAGCAGTGCAAGTAGCACCAGGGAGCTCCGGTGCACAGGGAACTCCACGGTTTGAGTACACCTTAGTCTGCTGTAGGTCTTTAAGAGAAAAGGTTTGAGCTCCACTCTCTGTGGAAGCCTCAGTGTGATGGAGGCACCAGCAGAGGGAAAGCAGCAGTTCCTGAGAACCCCAGCTCAATCGTCTCTCCACAGCCAGAGTTAGGGGAGAGGGAAGGGGAGGAAAAGAGTCTGAATGGAGAAAAGCTAGCACTTTGGTTGTCTCTCTCCCTCTCCCTGGAAGGCAGCCCGCCCAGAATGTCCAGGCTCTGGAGTCACTGACCCCTGGGGCTCCTGAAGTCTGGGCCAGAGTTGGGAAATGTTTGTGTGGGAACGAGCAAGGTGAAATCCGAGGGGCTGAAGCTCCCTCAGGAGGACAAAGGTGCGCAGTGCGTGGAGAAGCCATATGGCACCTGCAGTCTCAGCTCGGGTCTGTCCTGACAGGAGGGAGCCCCAAGGGGCCTGGTAGTCTTGTGCTTGTCCTCGAGAAGCTTCCAGTTTACTGGTGGCAGCATCTTTTGGGCTCATGAGGGTAGAAAGGCTCTCTAGCAGCTCGAGAGCCTGCTGACTGCCAGAGATGTGAGGGAGGGAGAAACAACCCCCCCACCCCTACCCTTTGTGCTGGGCTCCAAGTTTCCCAGGGGTTCATCTCTACCAATATCTTGCTCCTTCTTGTTCTGTTCCACAGCTTCTTCCTGTGAAGTCCCTGGTAGGTTGTGGCACTTCCCTCAGAATTACACCTGATCTGTTTTTGTTTTGTTTTTTTCTTTTTCATCTAAAACTTTTCCTTCTTTCTGAGATGATCTGGAGCTGGTTCTTGGTGTGCTCTTGATCCAAGAATGACCAGACACACCAAAGTGTCAAGGCCAGACTATTACCTTGGAAAAAATCACCAGCTGGGCCAATGTGACAGAGTGACCCCTGGTAGGAAGCAATTTCACACAAGTAGCTCTTTATTGTAGAACAAAACGGGTCTGTCTCTGTGAATGAAGAGACACTGACATAGTCTCTGTTCAGCCATCTTGCCTTCAACCCTCAGTATATTCTTAATTGATAAAAATTATTTTCTAACACTTTTCAAAGAGAAAACATGTTTTTAAATTATCAGTTGCCTTTAAAGGAAAAGAACTTTGGGGAGGACGCTCAACACCAACTTTATGAACAGGGTTGAATAATATATGGACAGTTATAGTCTGTGTTCTCTCTCTCCCTCCTGTAGACCTTGGGGTGGAGTGTCCCCTCTTCCAGTCTTTTGTCCTAGCAGTGTGGCTATTGAACTGGATTTATCCATTGATCCCACCAGACTGAGGACCTTGTAGCACCATGATTATCTATATAGTACCTGGTCTGTATTAGATCTTTAATCTATGTTTTATGAATACATGTGTTTTCCTAATGACTCCTGAATGATTTCTATGTCAAATCAGGTAGCACTAATCTTTAATAATGATTATGCTTATGAGAATTTCATGTGTCTGGCTGAAGATCCACTTGCATTTTACTGGGTGTACTGGGACAGTAGAGTACACATAGATTAATGGACTCTGTTACATAGGTAAGGCAAACACCCTAAATAGGGGAAGGTGGCTGAGATATGCTGATACTTGTCAAAGAAAACAGCCACTGCCCTTAGCCTGACATTCTATTTGAGCAGAGTCTATAGGACATATTCTTCCTTTACAGCCCTGCATTGTTACTTTATATAGGGACTGTTGCATTCCTTTGCTACAGACAGGGTAACGGAGCCCACATTGTACAAAATAATGACAGGTTAACTCTTACTCTGTGCATGATTTTATCATGCACATAGTGGGATTCTTAGAGTCAAATTCTTTTGAAGGTATGGTAAGCCATTTAGGTGCAGATGATCTTTTCTCATCTTATGTCAGATATTTTAGGTCAAATAAATGTAACAGTATTTGAATGCCCCATGATTTCTGATAGTAAGATTTCTTTAAGATAGAAAAATGTGTGAACTCCTGGCAAGGAATTCTGAGTTCTAGGTCCAGACCTTCCACTAATTATTATATGATCCAGGACAAACTACTTAAAGGTACTGTCTACTGGCTTTGTCATCTAAATATTTAGGCTAGTTGGTTGTAAAAATATGTAGGAGAATGCAAGATGCATAAATTATGATGCAGGTTAAAGTAATAACAAAATGATTGTGGATGTATTTTTCAAACATAGAGGTCATAATATATTTGAAAGCATTTTGTGTAGTATTTTTATATAGTATTATATATATTGTATAAGGTAATTGTACAGCATTTCCCTTCATGAATTAAAATATGATCTCTTAGAATTTTAGACAAATTTGTTGTACATTTTCTTACATTTTTATCACTTGGCTCTGTTAAGCAGTTGTCATGTTCTACTATAAAGTATATTCTTTCAGTAGGTGAAATGGTTTCTATTTCATGGCAAAGTGTTAATCTTTGAAATACATTTTTAAGATATTATAACAATTATTGCATCCACAATGTTGCAAAAATTAGAGGTTTTATATTTATTTTAAATCCCTTAAAAGTAATAAAATACTTATGAGTCACATATATAAAACAACTATATAACTCAGGAAAGTGATGTCATGAAGATTTGATACTCTGCAATGAAGCCGGAACTACCAGGAAAGCCATCAAACGAAATTCCACAATGTTTTAAAGTGAAAATTAAATGTTTAAACTTTGAAGTACCTTCCTAAATCTGGTCTACTTATTCTTGGAAATTTTGAGTCTATCACATTATTATTGTCAATATTAATTTTCATTTTCCATTTCTAAGAAACTGTGGCCTCCTCCAGTCCTTTACATAAATTCTCTAACTTGGTGAAGGTGAATTTTCAGTTTACTCATATTTTTGAAAAATAAAGTTCATGGAACAACTTAGACCTCTTGAGTTACATCTTTTTATTAGCTTCGTATCTCAGGCTGATTGTTTTGCAGTTCAAAACAAGGTGGTTGGTGGTGCTATTCCAAAAACTTCCCTTATAGTCTTGGGGCCTGGAGTTGTGCCTTGAGGTGTCATCAAGAGGGTTTATTTTAGTGTCTATTCATTTGAAGTTAAGTCACAGCTCTGTTTTTAACAAACCAACAAAGTCTTTGAGTCATTAAATGAATCCAAGCATTGGGAATTATTTCATTTGCAGTAAAGTTCAGAGAAGAGATGAGGACCTGGTGTGTTATAAGAAGTCCCCTAGGTACTGATATTTACATTCTGGTTTATTATAGATAAAATCAATTTTTTAACAGGGAGGTCACACTACCTATTCCCAAAGTACAATCTAAGGGACTGTCAATTTAGAGTCTCTATAGATAACTAGACTTCTATAGATAACCTCTGAGATAACCAGTCACTGTAGCACAGAATGAGGTTTTCTTAAAGCCCTAGCCTCTAGGTTGTTGTTGTTATTTCTTATTTTTTATTTAGTATTTGTCAGTGTCCTGAAGGGTCTCTAGAAAATGGAAATATTGCCCTTAACTTTTATGACTTAAGTTTATCGTATAAAAGAAAATGCCTCTTTATCTTGGAATTGGAGCAACTAAAAAACTTTTCTTTGGTTTACTTAATGGTTGCTGTGAAGTTATGGACTCTGGGTTTCCACAGTAATCAAACTTCTAATTTGCCCCTTGAGCAGAGTGAAAATCATAGCAACTCACTCTAGATTTAGGTCTCATTGTTTATAGCACTGTTTCATAATATCATTTTGTATAGCATTGTTTCCTGTCAACAATGTCTTGTCTTATTTTTTGTATCAGTCCCCTCTTATTTATACTTATAAGCATAATAAGTGGAAATACTTATTCATAATAATAAGAATTAAGAATTATGAATGACATACTTTATGAATAATATACTTACTATTATTCATCATAATAATCCTGTTACAGTGATAAGAAAACATTGACTGTTAAATGAATTTCTAAAATATCTCTCACTTTTTACTTTGGTCTTGGAAAGAAGAGTTTTGGAGAACCAGAAGATTTTAGGAATAGAAAGAATCTTGGAAACAATTTTGACTAATGGGGCTTACTTTTCTATTGGAGAAAGTTTGACTCACTTTCACCTGAGCTTAGGGTTTTCTTGGCAGTGGTAACTATAGATTCCAGTTTTTTAACTACTTTTCATGAAATTTTTCTTTTTGAATTGCTTCGCTATTTTAAAACAAGGATTGTACCAGTATTCAGATTTTGCAGGAATCAGAGCCATTATTTGATTAACCTTGTCTACACACCTATTATTACACCGAAATTATTGCAGCATAGAAAATGGAAATGCTTAATTATGATCCCAACATGGTTGTCACTATTTCTGTGCCTATTTATTTATTAATCCATATCGCGTCTGCCCTTTAGAGCTGAGAACTAGGAGATTTGAACTTGGATGCATTTTAAAGTTCTTTAATGTTAATAATCACTGGTGGTGCCTTATAGTGCCTGAAATTTATCTTTATCACACTTACTAAAAAGCATACAGGGATATGGGTTCAGAAAGAATGCCCGACTGTATCTTTTACAGTTAACAAAACGTTCTTTGGAGCTCATACCCTTGGGAAACCTGATAATGAAAGTCAGAGGGGTGTTAAAAATCTAATTTAGAAAGACTTCACCAATTTGGTAAATAGAAAAATTCTGAATAGTGAATCTGGTAGCAAATATACATTTATTAGAGTTTTGATTGGTTATGGATATGTGCTGAACTTTATGGGTAAAAGCACAAATATCAGAACATATTGTATTTCTTCTATCTTACATTTTTTCTTAAAGTACTTAAAATATTATCCCTTTGAACCTGCTTCACTGTTTTTGCTTGTTAAAGAAATATAGCAATAATGGCTTTAAACTTGAAATCTTAAAATAAATCATTGAGGCCAGAGCTTTTATATTTTTTATCAAGTTCTATATTGACCAAAAGACAATAATATGTCTGCTTTATTTTCATAGTGCTGTATCATAAAGAAAACCAGACAAATCTCTGAGTTTCTTTTTCAAATAAGGCTGATTTTTTTTTTTAATAGAGAAACTGTAGAAGAAAAAAACTTGGAATTTAAGATTTCCGAACATATACTGACATATTCTATGTCCACTAATGTCCATCCCTCTGCTCCCAACACCATCATCTGTAATCAACACTGCCCCTCAAATACATGTGCTTTCAAATATTTTACTTGAAATATAAGCTCAGTGCTACCACAAAGTCCTAGGTTTTCTTAAGGGGTCAATTAGAAAAGTCCATGGTTTCTAATGCAGAGAGCATACGACCTGGTGTGTTTTAGCTAATTTCAATTCTTTCAGATGTCTCTGCACAGATTGCTTGATTACCCCCTACATCTCTCTTAATCTGGGGTACTGAACATAATAATAAGGTTTTGTGGGTTTTTTTAAGACCTGTTCATCACTGGAATCTTCTAGCACTTCACCAACAGTGGTGGCAAGCAGTATCAGTAACATTCTTTCAGAGTTCTTTCTGGCTGCTTTGTTATGCCCCCTGATTTTCCTGAGAATGAATAAAGAAGTAAGAAGAAATACCAGTTTTTGTTTAATCTGAAGTGATCAAGAAAAGTCTCCAATAATCGTATGGCTAATTTTGACAGTGACTTGTATTTATAAAATATATGAGGCTTCCTATATTCCACTTTTTGTTTTTGTTTTTTTTTCTCTTTGATGGAAACCAACTTTTATTTTCATCCAAAACATTCATGTTTTACTGGACTGTTCCGTTTCCTTTGCATGTGAATGGCCTATCAATTCTTCACTCCCTAATTTGATTTTTAAAAGTTTCTCACTTTTCTTGAAAATGAGCAAACTCTTTAATTAGTCCTACGTGCGTTTTGGTTTTGTTTCAGTGCTGCTACAAATATACATACTTGTAGAATCATAAATCTGAAAGCGAGTCCTTTAAGTGAGAATATTGCGAGAATCCTTTAATATTGCGAGTATCAAGTATTCCCAGTCAGTTCTGTTGTCTTTTTAATATTTTCACTTATTATTGACCTCTTTTAGTATAAATCCCCCCTTATTTCCTGTTTATTATTACACATATCAAAATAAATTTCTGGCAGGGCTTGGTGGCTCACACCTGGAATCCGAGCACTTTGGGAGGCCAAGGCGTGAGGATCGCTTGAGGCCAGGAGTTCAATATTGGCGTGAGCAAGAGCTGGTTTAAAAATTTCTCCATCTTTGAAATCACCATGACAGTTCCGAGACAACCATGTAAAGTATGAAAATGGAGGAGATCCAATTCTGGGAATTATTACCCAAATTCTTAGTAAAAGCCAACCCCTTAACCTTTAGTATTCCTCCCTTCTATTGGTAAGATTTTAAAAGACCAAAAACCACTTCTTCCCAGGGCAGCTGCTCTTCTTTTGAGCCTGCCCACTCTCCACTCTGACAGTGTACTTTTGCTTTAAATTAAAAAAAAAAACAAGCTGTCACTTGGCTTATGTGGTGCATCCTGAAATCCTTTTCCTGATGATCACCAAGAACTTGGAATAACCTCCACTCGGAGGCCGCTAACACCTGGATAATGTTTCGTGGTCAGCCTATTAACATAGTACAATGATTTCCGGTTGCCGCTCCCATGTCTTCAAATCCAGGTACTTTGTTTTGAATAACCATATGGCTCTGGTTATGTTATATTTAGATATATTTGCATTGTTTTTGACCATATTCACATTACACTATTCATTCAGTTAAGAACTTTATACTATAGAATCTGAAGCTTTATTGGGAAAATAAACTGGTTTGTATATCATTAATAATTAACAACTTACAAGGATTTATAAGAGATACGTTTTTTTAAATTAAAATACTGTTTTTGTTACAGGAATCGAGGTATAACATTCTATTCTATTTTATATTTAAATAGATTACTGAAGTAAATTCTCATATTTAATTGATGAATAAGTTTATTACCTGAAAGAAAATGTATCAGTTCAAAAAACATTTCATATCATGAGGAGCTAAATGTGTCTTATTTTCTTTGGTGGTTTTGTTATTGTATTGTGCTGTTCTTATAAAGAAAAATTATTAAAATGCATATTATAGCAGAAAAGTAGACCTGTAAATAATACTTACTGGAAAATTACATAAAAGTGGTACAAAGAAGAGAACTTAGACAAGTTCATTAAAAATTCTTGTAAACAGATATCACTATTTTACTGCTCTCATAGCTTGTTTGACTTCCCTTATTTGAGAAATAAATATAAGCAGATAAGACATAATAAGTATAAACATAGGAGACATGATAAATTTCTGAACTTTTTAACATGAAGTTCATCGCCAAATCGGTGTTTCTGTAACAGAAGACTTTTTATTAGAAGAATGCCATTGGCCCAATGAGATAGGAGAAATGCTCTGCATAATTTGAGATCACCTTTCTGTAGGTGACTTCAAGGCCAGGGAGACCATTTTAAAATTAATATAATTCTCTTGGAAGATACAGTCACATTCTAAGATATTGAAGCTATCTTCAATATTTCTATAAGAAATTTATTAAGTTTTAACTCATAAAAACTCTTGCAATGTTGGGTTGCATTTCTATTTGTATTTCTCTTTACCTGTTTTATTTACACTGAAAAATAGTTTCTGGTTTCCTCTCCACTGTAGTGTCTGAGAGTGAAATGACCTGTTTGTGTGCTCATTTTGCAGAGTTGTGTGTCCCTTGCATGAATCTGTGAATTTGCGTTTGTAGTCATGGAGTTCTACCTGTGCCTCTTAATGCTCCTGAGGGGAAATTGGAACTTTTTTTGTCTGTTGCTGTAACAGAAGGTTTTGAAGTACTTAGCATAAGTTGCTTGTTTTATTCCTTATTTACATACTACATCTTACTCTACTGGTTTGCACAGACTGTACAGTGTTTGAAGCCTTCATTTCATCTCCTGTGGTGCCTAGCACAGTGTTCGGGGCAGGTGACAGAAATAAAAGTTGACTTGTAGATTTCTAAGTACATATGAGACCATTAGAGCTGTGGAATTGACTATGTATGAGAGGCATCATTGGTGGCTTTCTAGGTTCCTGATGAAGAAGCATTGAAGTGACTGCTGAAACTGGGTGAGGATGGGGTGGGAAGGGATCAGGGTCTGATCTCTGGAATATAATGGTCTCCATAGGATCTAAGCAGCTAAAGAAATTCTGTTTGTCCAACAACATCAAAATACACTGTTGTTGACTCGTGCATTCCCTTTCTGTTACCGTTGACATTTTCTTCTTCTCCTCTTACACAGTCTACGGGATTAATTTTAATAATAACTGTTGTCTCATTATTTAAATATACATTTTAGTTCTGGTTCTTCCTTCATGCTTTCTCCTACCTAAATTGATATGGTTCTAAATATGTTTATTCCCTTTCTTTTTTGTCTTTAGTACTTTTCTGTTACATTTTCTTTTGTTTCGTTCTACCTAGGCATTAAATTGAAAGCCTCTAACTCTGCTTCATGCTGTTGCCCATTTTTTTCCTTTTCTTTTTTCCTTTGTGCTTTTTTGTCTCTGGTACTCAATTGTGAGTATGTAATTAATGTCGCTGAACTGCATTCCAAAAATGGTTAAAATGGTGAAATTTTGTGGTATGTGTGTTTTACCACAACACAAAAATGTACTGTTAACTTTTGACAAGGCATTTAAAATGTTCTTTAGGTTAATATCTTCCAATATAGAACATAATAAATACATTGAAAATGAAAACATACTAGAGTACAGTATGAGGCAGTATGATCGCCAATCTTCACACATCAAGTCTGCAGCAGAGCTCTCAGCCCTGAAGTGTTGGCAGGTTGGGGACGTTTTTCTCCAGCCTCAAACTGCCTTTTACCTACATTAAAAAAACTTATGTTTGTTTAAATCTTTTCTCCTTTGTACTGTTTCCATCATGCTCCCTATTGGCTCTTTTGGGAGCATTTGGCCTGGCAATATCTGTTTTATTGCAGTATTTTTTGACATACGTATACATCTATGAAACTATCACCGGAATCAAGATGATTATTATATCTGTTTTACAAAATGTTTCCATAAGCTGTTTTATAATTGTTCTCCCATGTGACTTTCTGTCCCACCTCTGAACTGCTTTCTGTCACTATAAGTTTCTGTGTTCTACCTTTTTACATACGTACAGCATGTATCCTTTTGTGTCTGGCTTCCTTCACTCAGTGTAATTATTTTGAGATTTATAGGTATTGCAGTATGCATAAACAGTTCATTTCCTTTTATTGCTGAGTAATATTCATTGTATGGATATACCACAATTTGCTTATCCTTTCACCTGCTAATGGACATTCAGGTTGTTTCCAGTTTTTGACTATTATAAATAAAGCTAATAAAAATATTTGTCTACAAATCTTTTTATGAACATACATTTTTATTTCTCTTGGTAAATATCTAAGAGAGGAATGGCTGGATCATATGATAAGCGTATGTTTAAATTAACAAATTGTTTCTAGAAGTGGTTGAACAATTTTACACTCCCACCAGTATTGTGTTAGAGTTCCATTTACTCTACATCCTTACCAACATTTAGTATGGTTAGTCTTTTAATTTTAGCCATTTTAATAGAGTGGGTTATAATTTGTATTTCCCTAATAACTTAATGGTGTTGAGAATCTTTTCATGTACTTCTTTGCCATTCTTATAATTTCCTGGATGAAGAGTCTGTTTAAAACTTTTTCGTTTGGCTTGTATACCCAATCTATTAAAATTAAAAAAAAAAAAAAAATGCCTGTTGCCCCGTTACCCTTTATTTCATTGGGTTGATTGCTTTCTTATTACTGAGTTTTCATGGTTCTTTATATACTCTGGGCCCAGGTTTTTATTTGTATATGATTTGATAATACTTTCTTCAGGCTGTGGTTTATCTTTTTATTCTCTTAAAAATGTGCCAAGAATGGAAGTTTTGATTTTCTTGGCGTTCAATTTGTTGTTCTTTGGGTCATGCTTTTGGTGTCATATCTAGGAAATCTTTGCCTAATCTCAGGTTGCAAAGGTTTCCTACTAAGTTTTCTTCTAGAAGTTTCATAGTTTTAGGTTTCATAATTAGGTCAGTGATCTACTTTGAATTTTTGTACAAAGAGCGAGGCCTGATTCCAAGTTTATTTTGTTGTACGTGGATATTTAGTTGTTTCAGCACCATTTTCAAAAGAAATTATCCTTTCTGCACTCTGTTGCCTTTTGCCACCTTTTTTGAAAATCTGATGTCCATACACCTGTGGATTTATTTCTGGACTCATAACTGTCTTGATTATTGTGTCTTTATAATAAGTCTTAAAATTAGTGTTAGCCCTCTAACTTTGTTCCTTTTTTCAAAATTGTTTTAGCTATTATAGGTCTTTACATTTTCATAGAATCAGCATATCAATTTCTGTAGAAGAGCCTACTGGAAATCTGATGGGATTATATTCAATATAAAGTCCAATTTAGGGAGAACTTTTAACAGTATTGAGTATTTCAACTCATGAGAAAGGTATATCATCTTTCTCCATTTATTTAATTCTTTAATTTCAGAAATTTCTTGTGGTTTTAGTGCATAGATCTTTAATACCACTTTTGTGATATATACCTATGTGCTTCATAATTTTTAATTTTATCATAAATAATGCTTTTTAATTCCAATTTTTGATTTTTTGTTGCAGGCTTATAGAAATACAATTAATTTTTTTTATTGGCTTTGCATCCTGAAACTTTATTAAACTCACTCATTAGTTTTCTATTGATAAAATAGATGTTATACATAAATATATTATCATATATAATCTATATATTATCATATGTTATGTATAAATATATATTTCATATATATGGGTTTTTTTCTATTAGATTTTTCTACACAGATTGCCTTGTTCTCTGGGAATGAAGAGTTTTATTTCTTTCTTTCCAGTATCTAATGATTTCCGTTCCTTTAGTTTGCCTTATTTCATCAGCTAGAACCTCCAGTATAATGTTGAACAGAAGTGGTGAAGGTGATTACCCTTCTTTTATTTATGATCTAGGGTGATTTTCACCATTAAGTAAAATACTAGCTACAGGCTTTTCATAGATTTCTTTTTTGCAGTTTCCTTCTGTTAATATTATTTCTGGTATGCTGAGGAGTGATTTTCGTTATTTTCAAGAGCAAGGATGGATATTGGATGTGTCAAATGCTTTTTCTGCTCTTACTGAGATGGTTATATGGTTTTTCCTTTTCGTTAATATGGTGAGTTGCATCAGTTAATTTTTTGAATGTTAAAACCATCTGTGAATACAAGTAGAATTGCAGCAAGTTCGACTTGGTCATACTACATTATCCTTTGTGTATATTACTGGATTTGATTTGCTAAAATTTCATTCAGAATTTTTCATCTATTTCCATAGTTTTCTGTTCCTATAATGTCTCTGTATGACCGTCAGGGTAATGCTGACCTCATAGAATGAGTTGTGAAGTATACTCTTCCTTTAATTTTTCCAAAGACCTGATACAGAATTCATATAATTTATTCCTTAATTGTTTGGGCCTGGAGTTTTCTTGGTGCGTATATGTTAAAAAACAAATCCAATTCCTTTAATAGTTACGGGATTATTTAGGTTATCTATTTCTTCTTGAATGGGCATTGGTAGTTCGTATGATTCAATAAATTATTGCACTGAATTTAAGTTGTTGAATTTATTGACATGAAATTATTTAAAATATCCCCTTATCCTTTCATTATCTGTAGACTCTGTCATGACATTACTTCTGTCATTCCTGTTATTGGTAATTTTTGTCTTAATTTGTGTCTTCTCTTTTTTATTCATGATCAGTCAGCCTAGAGGTTTATTCTTTTTTTTTTTTTTTAAATCTCAGATAACCAGCTTTTGGTTTAATTGATTTTTTTGTATTTCTGCTTTCTAGTTCATTGATTTCCACTCTGCTGTTTATTATTTCCATTTTGCTGCTTAACTTGCAATTTTCTCTTTTTCTGTTAAAGTTATAGACGAGGTCATTGATTTTGAGACCTCTCATCTTTTCTAATATAAGCATTTATTCTGTGCTATTAATTTCCTTCTAAGTACTGCTTTAGCAGCATCCCACGTATTTTAATATGCTTTGTTTTAATTTGGACTCCATTCAAAGTACTTTCTAATTTTTTTTATTTCTTCGTTGACCCTGCATTATTTAGAAGTATGTTTTGTAAAACTTTGCAAATTTTCCAGAGATCTTTTATTATTGATTTCTAATTTAATTCTGCTCTGGTCAGGGAATACACTTTGTATGACTTGAATGTTTTCAATTTATTGAGACATGTATTTTGCTATTGTTGGATAAATTGTTCTGTAGATGTCAATTAGGTTTGGTTGGTTGATAATGTTTTTCAAGCGTGCTGTCAGGAATGGGTGATGGATTTTTTGTTACATCAGATATTGAGGTAAGGGTATTGAAATGTCTAATTGTGGATTTATTTCTCCCAGTTCTGTTACTTTTTGCTTTGTTAATTGTGAAGCTTTGCTATTTTGTGTATGGATATTTAGGATGTTTATATCCACTTGATAATTTGACCCTATATCATTATGAAATGATCTTTTTTTATTCTAGGTAACGTGTTTTGCTCTGAAATCTGTTTTGTCAGATTTAATATAGCTATTCTAGGTTTCCTTTGATTAGTGTTGGTGTGGTAATTTTTTCTATCTTTTTACTTTTAACTTATTGGTGTATTTATATTGTACATGAGTTTTATGTAGATAGCACATCTTGACCTTTAAAATATAGTATGACAATACTTGCTTTTTAACTGGGGTATTAGTCTACTTGCATTTAATGTAATTATATATTAGCTTTATAGCTGTCATGTTATTTGATTTCCATTTTCCTATTTTTCTGCCTTTTGTATTGAGCATTTTTATGATTTTATTTTAGCCACTTTTTTTACTCATTAGCTATAACTGTTTTATTATGTTAGTGATTGCTTTAAGATTTATACTTTCATCTTTATCAGAGTCTACCTTTAAGTTGATCATTCATATAGTGTAAGAATCTTATAATAGCATGCTTCCATTTCTCTCCTGACCGCTGTGCTATTGTTATCATAAATTTTACTTTTATGTTATAAACTTCAAATTACATTGTTAATACTTGTATTTAAGTTGTCAATTATCTTCTAAATACATTTAAATAATTATACCGTCTTTGCCCACGTTTTACCATTTCCGATGCTCTTTACCTTTGTATAAATACCTGTTTTCATCTAGTATAATTTTTCTTCTGCCTAAAGGACTATTTCTTTTAGTGCAGGTCTGCTGGTAATAAATTTTTGCAACTTTTTTATATCTTACGATGCCTTTGTTTTGTTTTTGTCTTTGAAAACTTTTTGGTTGGATATAGAATTTTAGATTAACAGTTTTTTTTTTCTTTTATTACTTTAAAGATGTTGCTTCACTGTTTTCTCACTTACATTATTACTAATGAGAAATGTGCTGCCATTCATACCTTTTCATTTCTCTGGGAAAATATGTTTTCTTCTTTTAAGATTTTTTTTTTTTTTTTGCTACCATTGATTTTGAATGATTGGATTATGTGTCTTTGTATAGTGTTCTTTGTCTCATATGCTGGGGGTTCATTGAGCTTCCTGGATTTTTGAGTTTATAGTTTTAATAAAATTTTGAACATTTTCTTCTATTACTTTTAAAAATATTTTTCTCCTCTTTCACGGAACAATTGCATGTGTATTAGGTTGCTTGAAGTTGTCCCACAGCTTATAGATTCTCTGTTCAATTTTTCAAAATTGTTTATTGCCTTTGTATTTCTTTCATATAGTTTCTATGGCTGTGTCTAGGTTCACTCATCATTTTCTTCTGCAATGTCTAATTCACTGTTATTCTCATCCAGTACAGTTTTCATCTAACACATAGTTTTTATCTCTAGAAATTTGTTTGGTTCTTTTTATATATTACATGTGTATGTTTCAGTTTTTGAACATACGGAATACAGCTATAACTGTTTTAATGTCCTTGCTAATCCTAACATCCGTGTAAATTCCAGGTCAGTTTTGATTGATTCATTTATGTTCTTACTGTGGGTCATATTTTCCAAGTTCTTGGCACATCTGGTAGTTTTTTATTGGATGTCAGACACTGTTACTATTACCTTGTTGCAGGCTGGATATTTTTATTCCTATAAATATTCTTCATTTGTCTCAGACACAGCTAAATTTCTTGGAGACTGTTTAATTCTTTAAGGTCTTAATTTTAAAATTTGTTAGATGGGACCAGAGCAGTGATCAGTCTACATCTAACTATTTCCCACCCTTGAGCCATTTCCCTTCTGTGTACTCTGCCCAGTCTCTATGAATCTTGAGTTCCTCAGTTTTTCTGTTGGGAAGAAGCAGTATTCTTGGCTTTGTCTGCATGTTGACACTGTCATTTCTAATCCTTTCAGGTAGTTTCCTAATAGGTATGTGCTGAAAAACACTCAGCTGAATATTTGAAGGGGGTTCTCTGCAGATCTCAAGTTATTTCTTTGTGCAGCTCTCTCCTCTTTCCTTTGAAATCTGAATGCCTTGGACTCTAAACTTTCAGCTTCATCTCTTGAGCATAGGTAGTCTGCTGGGTTTCACATTGGTTTCCTCTTCCTGATCTGTAGCCTGGGAACTTTACAGGCAATAAGCTGAAGCAATTGTAGGGCTCACCTTGTTCATTTCTTCAGGGATCATCATTCTTTGTTGATACCTGAGAAGTATCTTGAAATCTTTTGTGTATTTTGTTTGTTTTTAAATTTTTTTCAGGCAAGTAGATTAAATATTCAGTCCCTGTTACTTCATCTTGGCCATCGGGAAAGTCTACTTGGAGTATTTTTTTAAAAGTGAGAAATTGACTTTAAAAAAGCATACTTCACAACTGTATCTTTTTATTTATCAGTGCATATAGATGCTAAATTGCATACACTCTACTGATTAAAATAGTTCCACCACGCAGATATGTATTTGCTCTAGCATTCAGCAACCTCTTGGATAGATTGTGGAATGACTTTTCGGGCAAAACTTTCAAGTGATTTATGAATCCAAAAAGTAGAGTTAGAAGAATTAACTGGTAGTTGTTTCCTCATTAAGAGAACATGGAGTAAAAGAAATTGAATTTATTGCCTGGCTTTCATTTAAGAAATGCATGACCTTGAGAGTCTTAGGTATTGTTCACCTATAATCCTCACTTCCCACAGGAGTAAGTGGAAATGTTGGTTTAATCAGCTTATGAGAACAAATGAAAGTAGATATTAATTATTCAGTGATTTTTCATTTTGAAGATATAAAGTATTTATTAATGCAAACTATTTCTAAAGTAAGGTTTATAGAAACATTGAGCTTTTTGGATATCTAGAATCATATTGATTTGAAATGTGTTAGTTTTAGTGATTCCTGTGGGATTATCGTACAGTAATTACAATTTTAAGGAGTTGGTGTGTCTCAAAATGTTATCATTGCATATATTAATGCTATTCTAAATGCAGTTGTAAAAAGAAATATGGGGAAAATTATTAAATAATTATCAGAATGAAGTTGAGTTAATAGGTGTGACATCCAATTATAACTTGCCCTAAGAGAAATATTGAGTGGAGGGTGAACATTTCAGCCTCGGCTAAGCTCCATGCTTGTGCTTAGACTAGATAGTATTCATAAAGAGAAAAGAAACCTTTGTTAGTATCTCCTATTATTCATACCTTGATATAATCTAAAACTTATGTATTATATATGTGAACTGAACCATTAAATGGAAGATCACTCTTATTTTAAAATCATGCTATTTTCATGAAAGAGTGTGCTGGAGGGCATTTTAGGACGTGTTAAATTAAGTATTCTAGAGTGCAAAGGTGATAAGTTATAGACAAGCATATGGGGAGGTCAGAATGATCCATGTGGTAATAGAGTTGGAGACTCAAGTTCAGCTTAATATAGCTATAGATTGAGATACACACATACTCATATAAACATGTATATACATATCTGTAAATATATATATACAGATATTTTATTGTGCTTCACTTTACTGTACTTTGCGGATATTGTGTTTTTTACAAATTGAAGTTTTGTGGCAACCCTGCATCCAGCAAGGCTATCAGTGCCATTATTCCAACATCATTTGCTCACTTCATGTCTCTGTATAACATTTTGGTACTTCTCACAATATTCCAATTTTTTCCTTATTATGTCAGTTATGGTGATCTGATCAGTGGTCCTTGATGTAACTATTGTAATCGTTTTGGGGTGCCATGCATCCATGCCCTTGTAAGGCAAAATTAATAAATGTTGACATGATTAAGCTTAGTGAGGAAAGCATGTCAAAAGCCTACCTAGACAGACCAAAATCTAGGCCTCTTGTGCCAAACAGTTGGCTAAGTTGTGAATGCAAGGGAAAAATTCTTGAAGGAAATCAAAAGTGCTACTCCTATGAACACACTAATGATAAGAAAGTGAAACAGCCTTATTGGTGATGTAGAGAAAGTTTTAGTGATCTGGTTAGAAGATCAAACAAACCAGAACATTCTCTTAAGCCAAAGCTTAATCCAGAGCAAGGCCTTAAGTCTCTTCAAGTATAAGAAGGCTAAGACAGGTGAGGAAGCTGCACAAGAAAAGTTTGAAGGTAGCAGAGGTGGCTCCTAAGGTTTAAAGAAGGACACTCTCTGTAACATAAAAATCCAAGGTGAAGCAGCAAGTGCTGACGTAGAAGCCGCAGGAAGTTATCCTGAAGATCTAGCTAAGATCATTTTTGAAGGTGGCTACACTAAACATCAGATTTTCAATGGAGATAAAGAAGATGCCATCTAGGACTTTCATGGCTGGAGAGAAGTAGTCAGTGCCTGGCCTCAAAGCTTCCAAGGATAGGCTGACTCTCTTGTTAGGGGCTAATGCAGCTGGTGATGTTAAGTTGAAGCCAGTCTCATTTACCATTCTGAAAATCCCAGGGCCCTTAAGAATTATGCCAAATCTACTCTGCCTGTGCTCTATAAATGGAACAACAAAGCCTGGATGTCAACTCATCTGTTTACAGCATGGTTGACTGAATATTTTAAGCACACTGTTGAGACTTACTGCTCAGGAAAAGATTCCTTTCCAAATATGACTTCTTGTTGCCAATGCACCTGGTCATCCAAGATGAATGTTGTTTTTATGCCTGCTAACACAACATCTATTCTGTAGCCCATAAATCAAGGAGTAATTTTTACTTTCAATTATTATTTAGGAAATACATTTCATAAAGCTATAGCTGCCATGGATAGTTATTCCTTTGAAGGATCTGGACAAGGTAAATCAAAAACCTTCTGGAAATGATTCATCATGCTGGATGCCATTAAGAACATTTGTGATTCATGGGATGGGGGGAGGTCAAAAAAATCAACATTAACAGGAATTTGGAAGAAATTTATTGCAACGCTCATGGGTGACTTTGAAAGATTCAAGACTTCAGTAGAGGGAGTCACTGCAGATGTGGGGGAAATAGCAAGAGAACTAGAATTAGAAGCAGAGGCTGAAGGTCTGACTGAATTGCTGTAATCTCATGATAAAACTTTAATGGATGAGGAGTTGCTTTTTACAGATAAGCAAAGAAAGTGGTTTCTTGAGATGGATTCTACTCCAGGTAATGATATTGTGAACATTGTTGCAATGACAAGAAAGGGGTTACAAAGGATTTAGAATATTATGTAAACTTAGTTGATAAAGTGGTGACAGGATTTGAGAGGATTTACTCCAATTTTGAAGGAAGTTCTACTGTAGATAAAATTATATCAAACAGCATCTCATGCTACAGAGATGTCTTTCATGACAGAAAGAGTCAAATTGATGCAGCCAACTTCATTGTTTTATTTTAAGAAATTGCCACAGCCACCACAAGCTTTAGCAACCACCAACCTGATTAGTCAGCGACCACCAACATCAAGGCAAGACCCTCCACCAGCAAAAAACCTGTGACTCACTGAAGGCTCGAATGATCATTAGTGATTTTTAGCAATAAGATATTTTTAATTAAGGTGGGTGCGTTGTTTTTTAGACATAATGCTATTGTACAGTTAATATACTACAATGTAGTATAAACATAACTTTTCTATGTGCTGGGAAATCCCAAAATTCATGTGACTCTTTATTTTGCAATATTTGCTTTATTGGAGTGGTCTAGAGCTGAACCTGTGATATCTCCCAGGTATCCCTGGATTCATTTGCTAGTGTGTGCGTGTGTATTTCCTTGCTATGAGAGCTGAGAGAGCATAGAAGCAGTGACACGCCAGTAGCAACAAGTACAACTAGCATCAAATGCTGATTTGTCTTGCATTTCTTAGAAAAGGAACTGATACTTCTTAGAGAAATGACTAATTTTAGGCTTGAAAACAGTAATGTAGAAGATGAGCCTATAGCATCTTGTAGTGCCAGGAAGAAAGAAAGTTTTTTGTTTTTTTTTAATGCTCAAAACCCCATAATGATAGGAATATGCGAAGGGACACAGGGGCCAAGTGAAAGGACTTCAGTGGATGATATGTCAATATTCGTTCATTAATTGTGAAAAATATACCATGTGATACAACATGTTAGCAACAGGAGAAAATGAAGTGGTATTATATGGAATAATATCTGTACTATCTTCACATCTTTCTGTAAACCTAAATATATTCTAAATTTTTTTAAGTATTTAAAAAGTTTGGCCTTATTTTGGCAGTTATCTGTTTATGGTGAAACAAAATATACACAGTGTACAAACAGACTTTAAAATTCTGATCAAATAGTAGATCTACTTCAATTCATTTTATATCTGTTTATATAATAAACATCTTTCTCAAATTGTTGCACAATTTGTTCCCATTTATTTTGGGTTAAACGCAACACCCCCCACCTCTCCCTGTTGATGGTACTGAGTAAATACTGAGAGAGAAGAAATGGGAAAACAACTCGTTAAAAATTGTCCCGTGCTGTGTAATGTGGAACGTATTTTTCCTGCTAACTTCCTTGATTGAGGACAAAATATTTAAACACTTGGATAGCCTTTTAGAGAATTATGTGCTGTAATGGAGCTGCTTATTTGAAATAATCCTTTTAAAAAACCAACTTTCATCATTTTTAAGGCAGAAGTATTAATTAGCTACTTATTAGTAAGCCCTTCCCTTTGGCTTCATTCACTCTCAGCCCTGCTTTCAAGATCCGCATCTTCTTCTGAAGGAATGGCAGTTATCAGGTTAGAAAGTCTGGGGCACGTTTTAGGTTGTTGTGTTTTCCCACAGCCAGCTTTTCCTCTCTTTTTATATTCACCTCTGTTCTTGTGCTATGGAATGATGTCTTTGCAGATTGTTTTAGGAAAATCAGTTATCTTGTGCTCGTGATTTAACAAACTAATCATTGGTTGATGGTGTTGACAGACTGCTAGATGGAGACAAATAAGAACCATGCTCACAATTCACAATAGCAAAGTTGTGGAAACAACCCAAGTGCCCATCAATACATGCGTGGATTAATAAAATGTGGTATATGTATACTATGGAGTTCTACTCAGCTATAAGAAACAATGGAGATACAGCACCTCTTGTATTTTCTTGGATAGAGCTGAAACCCATTCTACTAAGTATCCCAAGAACGGATAAACAAGCACCACATGTACTCACCAGCAAATTGGTTTCACTGATCAACACCTAAGTGAACATATAGGAATAACATTTATCGGGTGTTGGGCAGTTGGGTGGGGAGAAGAGGGGATGGGTATATACATACATAATGAGTGTGATGTGCACCATCTGGGGATGGACATGCTTGAAGCTCTTACTCCGAGGGGGAAGAGGGGAAAGGCAACACACGTAACCTAAACATTTGTACCCCCATAATATGCCAAAATAAAAAAAAATGGAAAAATCAATTAAATGTGTCAAATAAAATAAGTTATAGGTAATTAAAAAAAAAAAGAACTGTGCTCACAGGATTTGAGGATGCCCATATATATTTATGCCTTAGGGATGTGGTTCTGGCCCAGCTGACTTTCCTCATAGATGCTTTATCAATCATTAATGTGACTCGGTCACAACTACTTTGCCAGCTCTTTGGTTGCACAGGTGACAGCAATATTTCTGGTGAAGATCAAACAGAGAAATTTTATTCTCATCTGAGAATGTAGAGTTGCAGAGTGGCAACCACGTGTGAGTCACACTCCAAGTATGAGTGAAATTCTAAATTCCACACTTCCGTGTGATTTCCTAACAGTTATCCACTGAAGTTTCTATGAGCTTGAGCGGAATACTTGAAAAAGGGCCTAACTATATCTCATCCTACTCCAAGTGAGAACACGGGATGCCACCATTGGGAAGGTGGTAGTTGTTGACAACCATGCTCATGCAGTCATTGGTCCTACTCTACCCAGTTTTTCAGTTGTTTCTGTTGAATCATTTTTCTTTTTTCTAAACATCTTGTATACCTAAGCATGAGATTGGCTGCCTAATGAAACTATAGGGTCAGCCTCTTTCTGAAACTCACTTCCACTGTGCTAAAGCCCCCAAAGTGACTCCATTTCCAGTTTTATTGCTGTTTCTAAATTCCAGGCATTATGAGTCAAATGAGAACTTTAATTTGGGGGAAAGAGAGGAGGAGAGGAGCCTCTGAAATTACATTTTATGGTCTGATTATAACCTTGAAAAACATTATGAAGGTTGTGGCAAAGGAGCTGGCCCTTAACTCTTTCCGTGCCTGGTCAGGCCTCTGGCTGAGGTTGCTGGGCGGTATTACCTCCATCACTAGTGCTGCGTGCTCTTGCAGTGGAGCCAGAGGTAGCGGTATTCTTTGGAACTTAATACTCGTGTCAAATATGGATTCAAGATAGGTCCAACTGCAGCCAGTGTTCTTCTCCAGCACTTGGTAGAGGCAGAGATTCTAAGCTGTCAATTGGAGTAGGCTCAGTTTTAATTCCATTCAGTGAGGCACCATTCATTGGCCTGTGACGACAATAATTTACATATAGATACTCAGATATTTGCTGTTACTCTTCTAACTAACATGTTAAAGAGTTACCTATTATAGTTGTCGTATTTCAAAAAATTTGTTAAAATATAGGTAGTGTCATTTTTCCTTTGGAAATAGATTTTTTAAAAAATTTTTAACCTATTTCCACATATATGTGAAAACATAGATAAAAATTAAGATAATTCCTTTCATTTTGCTTTTGTTTACTTGAAAGTTCTATTCCCATTCCTTTCGGTTCTTGTGCTAAAGTGTGAGGCTCATTGAGTTTTCTAGTGAATGATTATATGGGTTTCTATTAGCTCAGAAAACAAAAACTAAAAAATGTAACTGTCATTATTTGTGTAAAATTTCAATAAAGCAAATCCATATTTGTACTTGATGAAATACTGTCTACTGAATTAATGTTAGCAATCCAGCATTGGTGACATTCTACTTGATTTTTGTACAGGTTTTTGCAAATCAGTACAGTGATAGAAATGCATGAAATTACAATACATGGGGAACTTTTAATAATGGGAAAGAAGCCAGTGACAGAGGTGAGAATTTCTTCATGTATTACATGAAAATATTAATTTAATTGGTTTCCTTTAAAACTTTTGTAAAAATGGCAGTGATAGTTATAGAACTAGGAAAGCTAGTACATGCTTAAAGAGATCTGGCCTTCTCTTTTGTTAATGAATGACTTCAAAGTTGAAATTTGCATTAAGAACATTAATGTGATAATTTTAAAAGTACCCATTAGTCTAAGACTTTTAGGATAACAAAGTAAATTCTACTGAAGTTGACACATGTGGAAGAACAGTGGTAGATATTAAGAAAAAAGCAATCTGATCACAATAAAAATGTTTTTGCTTGAAAACCTGTCAAGATGAATTTCAGGTACTTCCAAAAAAATGCATGTTAAATGTGCTTTACTACAGCTTGGAAATAGATTAAAATTATATGCAAATTAATGCAAATCATGTGGCTTCAAGATTAAGTTTTGAAGTGCTGTCTTCATTACCTAGAGTAAATGGCTGCTGAATGAATGGATGCATAAATGTCTGACCGGCCGGCTGGCTGAATGAATGAATGAATGAATCAGTTTTTCACTTCGGAAGCTGTTACGTTTTCTTCTCCGCCAGAGACCCAAATTTTTGATCATGTTTAAAATAGAGTCTGGGAAGTGGGAGACTGCAACCTCAAGATTAGCCTAATCAGTCTGATTCAACCCAGGGGAGACCATCTGCCCCTGGTCCAGTGTGGAATCCCTAAACTACAGTGAATGTGAACCCCAGGGGGAGGATGCCATTCTCAGCAGTCATTCCTTGAGTACCCACCTCCTGAGCACCTACGGGGATCCAAGCATTGTTTTAGATGCATCACCATGACCTCTAAGCAGCAATTGCTATCATTTTTGCCACCCATTCTTTCTTGAAATTTTCTCTTCTCTTGGATTCTGCCAAATTTTATTTCTGTGCTTTTTTTCCTACTTCTATAAAATTTGCTTCCTTTTCAATCTCCTTTTCTGACCTTGCTCTTGGAGTTCCCTGCGGCTCAGTTTTTGCCCTCTGTTCTTTCTCTGCTCCAGTGATTCTCAACTCCGGCTATGATCACAACCTCTAGGGTGAGGCCCCAAGCATAGTCAGATTTTAAAAGCTCCATAAATAATTCTGATGCACAGCTGGAGTTGAGAGCTTTTTTTTTTTCATACTGTAGTCCAGGGAATTGTTTGTGTCTCAAAACTTCACTTATGTCTCTGCTGATTAGTGTCATACCACTATCTCCTTTCACTTAAGTGCCTGTTCTGTGCCCCTGGCTAACCAAGAAGATATTTTTATTTAGAAATATCATTTCCCCACTTTATCTCCAAAATTCTTACCTCCTGATATTTATTTAATTCCAATCCAAAAATATTTATCTTTTATCTTCTTTTATTCAATCTCTTTTGTACAGTATGACCAAATTAACTTTCTGATGAGACTAGGATTAGCTACTATTTTGCCCCAAATGCTGTTGACTTGCTGATGTTTGCAGGGTCAGATTAAAGATTCTTGTCATGGAATATAAAGCTTCAAAAATCTAGACTGATAAGTCGCTTCCTCACAAACATCTGTTTCAGCATTTTGTAGAAGGGCCTGTGCATTCCAACCTCCTGCATGAAGACTTTCCTGACTTCTCCAAGCCATTGGCTGTCTATTTCCCTTCTGTGTCTTGTTGATAGTACTGTAATGTGTTGAATCATGTAATTGTTTTGTTGAAGTTTGTCTGTCACCTATAAGAGAAAGTCCTGACTGATCTTGTTCTAAAACCTAACTGTGAATACGCGCTTACATTCTTTTGTTTATCAAAGACATGTTTAATGAGTCAGGAAAGGTGATGAGAAGTAGTTATATGTTATAGTAGCAATGTAAGGAATGTTAAAAGCAGGCATAGCCTATTATAAAATATTTTCTGTAAGTTCATAGTCAACCAACATTCACTGAATTCCTGTGCTAGAAACTTATTTATTCATGTTATCTTATTTTGTCTTTATGTGTAGTATAATCCCAATTTTAAGATGAGAGGAATGAAGCCTAGCAGCATTAGTTATCTTCCTTCGTATTACAGGGATGACTGGGATTCCAATTTAGGTCTTCAGAGTTCAAATCTAGTATTTTGTCTCTCTAACTGAATAAGTTCTTGGAGAACAGGGGGTTGCACCTTTTTATTTCATTAGCATTTTCCCTTTATGGAATTCAGTGAACATGATAGGTAGTCATTAAGGTATTAGTAAATAAATGAAGTGTGATAAGGATTATAGGATAAACAGGTTTCACCAGATTTTCTTTCAAAAGCCCTTCTACATTCAGCCTCAAGTAGAATGTCCACTGTTGGCCAAGCAGCATCTTTCAGGCTTAGATTTGTTAGAGTTGTTTAAGTAATGCCTTGCTTATAGGAAGATGCTGAAAATATTCTAAAGTATTTGTGTTATTTAATCATGTCTTTCAGTAGTTCATTGTAAATGATCCTATAATTGGGGAATGGAAGTATTAAGGTAAATGGCATATTATTTGTGTAGTGAAAAGATTTAATGTCAGTCAGCCTAGCATATGAATTTCCTAAGAAACTATTTTAATGAACTGGAATGTGAACCCTCCCATTGTTGTTTGAAGATTCAGATTAATATAATAAATGTTACAAGACCATGAAGACCAAGCTTATTTCCTTCAAAGGGAGAGATGAGTTTTCCTACCACTGTCTCTGTGAAATAGGAAATGAAGCTGGTGTTCCTATGATGGCTGTTTTCTTGCTTGGAACAACTTCCTGTCCCAGTCTCCAGGGCACAGGAGACCATGGATCCTCTATAGCTAGAGAGAAGGGAGTTTAGCCCAAGGTGGGGAGAGCACTTACCCAGGAAGATTGCTGTCCCATTAGGTCTCTGATCTATGTGTGAACTATATTTTCTAATTTGGATTTGATGAGCAAATGGGATTTAGAATAAAAAAATTAGTTCTAGCTGTCTTTGCTGGAATGTACCTATTATACTATGAAAACAATAACTACTTTTGTTATCTAAATAACTGAGTAAATTGCATGCTTATACTATTAATTGAATGAATAATAGACTGTAGCTATAAAGACAAGTGTTGTCTGAACACTCCTTCATTTCTGAAACTTAGCCCAATAGCTTTGTTTTCTTAGATGCCATGCTATTTAAAATTTTTACTTGAACTTTACTAAGAATAGAAAAATCAGGAGTAGGAAGCTGAACTTCAAAGGGAAATGTAATTTTACTCTTCTAGCTACGTTGCTGAGATCAAAAGCACTTGAGAGGTGACCTAGGTGGCCATTACAAGTAATTGGAAAAGAAGTACAATTTCTTATTACTGCATCAAAAATGAGGACAACATTCTTTAAATATCACAATTATATAAAAACTTGCGGAAACTCAATCCACATGTCTTAATTAGAAGCCACTATAAAGAAAGACATTTCATTGTTTTAATAACTTGGGTTCAGAAATAAAAATGCTCTTGTTTAAGCACCCCTTAGCAGAGACATTACAATCAAGTCTAGGGGAAAAGTAGGAGATAGTGATGTTCCAAAGATATATAAGAACAGAGTTTGATTACAATTAGAGGGAAACAGAATTTTTTTTCACTCCCAAACTAAATCTACTGAATTTAATTGGTTTATTTTTGTACATATCTGGCAGCTAAAGACTGAATAGCCTTTTAGACAAAAGCCTTATTGTAGTGGCTCATTTGGTAGTTCTTACTTTGCACTAAGGGGTCTTCCTAATTGAAAGGGAGCTATTCCAAGCAGGGGTATATGAATTTTATGAAAGAAGCTTCCAAAATTTTTTTTTTGGGCTACATTATAAATAAATTGTATTGAATGGGGTTTGTGACACTGGGTCCGTGGACTCCTGCATGTATGCAGGTGCTAACTTGGAGAGCCTTGAGAAGGTGTCCAATTATCATTTCACTGATCTTAAAAATAATCATATTCTGGATTATCTGGATGATTTTTTTAAAAATATACTTCCACAGGACTTTAGTGTCCATGCTTGCTTTTGTGTTTAGAATTCGGTATCTGGTAGTTGATTTCCCTGTATGGACAAGAATTAAATAATTGTTCAAATATAGAAAAGTTGAGGGGACAGTGAATCATCTCATGGTACCTACCTTGTCAGTCTGTACCATGTTTATGTTGCAGAGAATGGACACAGAGTGACGAAAGTGTGGCTGGAACAAAAGCGCAGGGCCGTGGCATCTCATGCCATCCTTGGGTACAGCCAAGTGTGGGGAGGTGCTTTGAAGGTGAGAAAAGACTGGTGAGGGAGACGGGGTGAGAAGCGTCTGCAAGAGCAAGTGGGTTCTAAGTTGAAGGGAGCGCTGGGCTTGATCAGGGTAGAACCACTCGAAGTCTCAGTCAGGGCTGTGGCACAAGATTAGTTGCATTCCAGAAGTTGTGGGTTTCCCCGCCCCCTCAGTGTAGTTAGTGCCTTCCCTTTTCAATGACATCTCCAACTGATAGTTATTAGTTGTCTTAAAAAAACAGTAACAGTTCTTATATGGAACAGTATGTTGGGCACTATAAAGAGAAAATGAACACCTGGTCCCTGTCATTAACGAATATGCTTTGAAACCAAAGAACTAAACAGATGTAAGGTAGCATTATTGGAGTAGTAAAAGAGAAGGCGTTGTTCTAAGCAGGCAGTTAAACATACAGAAGAAGATTTATAACAGTGAAAATACCCTCAAACTCTAGCTTGTTACCTAACAATGCTTTCATTTATTTTAAAACATGGTGAATGTAAATGACATGCCCTATTATGGTTTGATCATAAGCAATTTCATCCTTGCAAAAAACGGACATCACATGATAGAAAAATCTTGCGTCCAACTATTCAGCATTTAAAGTACTTGTCGATATTCATGGGTGTCTTTGAATGTTATAGCTGGAGAAACTTTTAGATAACCCAGCATTTTTCTCCCACAGTAGAGGAGACATAAAGAGTAGCCCCTTGTTACTCGCCTGTTAAAACAGCAGAGCTAGAGCTCCGAGTGAAGACTCTGCTTCCTACACTAATAGTGGTGGTGGTTGAATTTAACCCAGACATCCATTGGCTCATGCCCCTTCTGTATATAAACCCTATCAATGTCTTACCATTTGCTTGGAATAAAATCCAGGGCCTCATATGGCCCACAAGCCCTGAATGTCCTGGCCCTGCTTATCTCTCCAAATTCATCCCTGTCACTCTTCCACTGCTCCCAACCAGGCAAGCCTTCTTTCACTTCTTCCAGCCCAAGAAACTCCCATGGCAGGAATGTTCCACCTACTTCAGGCTGATCCCTATTCTTTACCTGGTGGTCACATCTTTCTACTCTCATGTGCAGTCTTACTTTAGGAAGGACCTTTTGAACTAAATTCAGTCTCTCTGCATGCAACACCATTTTTCCTTTATGATAGCTCTTATTGTTTACATATTTAATTGTATTTGCTTTACCTATTTCCTGGACTGGTCTGTTATCTTCATGAGCAAATGTGTCAGTTTTGTTCCCTGACATACACTCAGTGCCCAGTGCAGAACAGAGGCTCAGTAAATAAATATTTACTAGTGTTTAGATAGGGAAGGAGGTGTTGAGAGTAAGATTCAGATAATCATTGGAGGTAGAAGTAATTCTTCAGTTTTAAAGAATTGAATAATTGAGGCAGATGTCTGCTAAAACAAGTTTAGAATCCTATAGGGAGGCTACATTACAATAGTATTGGGAAAAATATATGCAACTGAAGATAATATTGTATATGTTTGGTCATTACCAAAACATTAGAAGAAATGTATTTTAAAATATTAAAATTTAGGGGGTAGCATGCATATTTTTATTATCATAATTAGAAGCCCAAATGGTTAAGAAGAATACATTTCCACAATGGAGAGGCATTTTGAGAATTATTAGACCGTAGCTGGAGAAAGGAAAATAAGAGAGAGAGCTTAGCAAGGGGAAAGGAAATTTTTCCCGTCACCATCCTTCCACAATTCAGTAGCAGAGTGTTTATTAAACCAAAAGTGATCAAATCACTTTTACTGTGTCAAATCACTTTTACTGTGTCAGCGATGGCTGAAAAAGGCACCTGCATTTCATGAATTGATGAGTAATTGTTTTTAGTCCTGATTCTAAGTACCCTGTTGATTGCAGTAGTGTGATGTGGCTGAAAAAGCGCTAGGTGGAGAGCTAGAACACCTGGATTTGAGTCCTAGTGTCACCACTTACCTTGATCATTAGACCTGGGACAAGTCACTTAACCTCACTGAGGGTGATTTTGTTTATGACATGGTACCCTGCAGGATTCTTGCATGTATCAAATAAGATAATTACAGGAAAGATCTTGGAGTACTGGATGCAATACTAAAGAGAGCTTTTTGGAGATACATTTCTGTTTGTCTCTAAGTAATGCCCTTTGTGCAGCTGAGGGAGCTACACCCTGTCCCCTGTTCTGGACAAGCTGACATTCTGTTTGGTGGATGATATGCACAATACAAAATGTAGTTTGATGCAGAAGTTGTCATAATGCATGCATGAAACAGCATACTTGGGGAGTTTATAGATGTGGGGAAGGTGACTCCTGACTGGGACATCAGTGAAGTATTTTTGGGAAGAGAGAGCATTTAATGTGGACCTTGAAGATGAGTGTTTGACATTCCATTTCTTGTTGCATTGATCCCTCTTTGTTCTTCCTTCCCTCTCTCCTCATGCCTCTCTTCTCTTCCCTTGTCTCCCCTTTCTTTATACCAGCTCTATTTGCCACTCCCTTCTGTGTACTTACATTGGGAGAGCAGTATGATGGTTGGAAAGGAGATTTATTGATCTAAGGTATGAGCAACAAGTTCAATGTTGAAATAAAATACAAGCAGATTCTCACTTTAAATGAGTCGACTTAATGATTTTTTGACTTGACAATGATGTGAAAGTGATACGCATTCAGTGGAAACCATACTTCAAATTACGAATTTTCTTTTCCCAGGCTAGCAATACATGGTATGATACTCTTACATGAGCTATTCAACATTTTATTATAAAATAGCTTTGTGTTCCATGATTTTCCCCAACTGCAGACTAACGTAAGTGTTCTGAGCACATTTAAGGTAGGTTAGGCTAAGCTATGGTATTTGGTAGGTTAGGTGTATTAAATGCTTTTTTGACATATGATGGGTTTATGGGGATGTAACCCCATCATAAGTCAAAAAGTATCCGTACTCCATTTACTGACACTTTATTTAAAAAAAATTACTAAAAACTATCAAACTGTATCTGAAAATGAGATGCATGGATACATGTCTCAATGTAGTTTGAAATTAGCTTTTAACATGAATGAAACTTTTAGCTTCACTTACAACTTTGTATGATTTTCTTCTATTGACCAATCAAAAGTAGTCTTGGGCTTGTGTGGAGTAATTAAATATATAGATACCATTGCACTTATCAAGTGAGACATAGTGTATGGTGTCATTTTATTATGTTTTAGGGTAGAATATTTTTGCCTCTCAAATAAGAATTTTACATCTCTGCAAGTTAATCAGAAATATAATTAGATATGAGTTCCTTTTTACATGTAACTTAAGGATCAGATATGAATAAAATGAGTATACATTATCTCTAAAATACTTTTGAATTATACTGTAGAATAAAAACAGATGTGGATGAGTGCATATGTGTAAGCGAGCATGTGTGCATCCTTGTATGATGAACACTCAAAGAAAGTACAATGGGAGTTTTTTTTCCAACAGATGGGATTATAGGTATTTTTTTTTCTTTATGGTGTTTTCATTTTAGAGATTTTCTATAATGATTGTAGACTTTATTACAGAAATGTTATAAAAGTGAGTTTTATGTGCTGTATAAAACTAAAAAAACTTAAAGAAAAATTACGCCCTTTGAAATGTAAGGCCACTACAGGAACAGTATCCCTCCCTTGTTTTTAAATCACACTTTTGGTGCCCAGTGAGATGTTTCACCTTCAATAACATAAGGCATTTAATTAACATCCAGTAGTGTATGATTGGACCCCCTGATGTGGCATACTTCCACATGAATTATTATAATGCAACATACATCCTAGTAATAATGAAGAATCCAGTAAGTGTTCATAATTATTAAGACTATATGAAAATCTTTTCCTTTTTATTTTTTAGATAGCAAATGGTTCAGAATGTACTTTTGTAAGATGTCTTATCTGAAAATATAGAGACATATTAAACATTCAGTTTACTATCTTTTAATAACTAAGCTTGATTTCATTGACGTAAAGTGTCCAAGAATTTTAAATGTTTGGATTTTCTTCTCATAAAAAATATGAATTGTGGTCTGTCTAAAAGAGAACCTTACCTGAGCATATGCATCCAGCTTTGTAAGTTGATGAATTTTGTTCTCAGTAAGTTTGTAAAGAGGCTCTGCTGATACCTGTCTGATGATGAGAAACTCACTACTCTGTGGAAAAGACCAGACCCTAGTTGGGCAGCTCTACTCATTTAGAAATTTTTGCCTGATCTCTGCTTTCTTGTAATTTCTACTACTTGGCAATATTTTTCTTCTGGAATGCTAGTGGATAACACTAGATCTTCTTTTTGGGGGGATAACCCATCACGTATTTGCCGTGTGTCCTATCTATCTTTTCTTTCCAGGGCTTACTCCCAACACCCCATCCCCAATTTGGTTTATTCCACAAAACCATTGGGAGGACTGTGCTCTAAGCATTGGAACTACTTAGAAAACAAAGATATCATCAAGGACCTCATAGTATAATAGGGGACAGACAGATACATATATAGGCAAAGTAAGTGCTATTAAAGAGTCATTGACAAAGGCCTGTGAAAACAGTAAGATCCTAAAAAATAACGTAGTGCAAAGCAAGAGGAGGCTTTTCAGAGAAGGCCATGATCGATTTAGGTTTTGAGTCAACTAGGAATTTTCTTCCAGAAAAGCAGAGGAAAAGGCATGTTGTGTAGGGGTGTTACTGATTGATAAGTACAATATAGTTTGATAGAAGAAATAGGACCTAACATTCAGTAGATCAGTAGAGTGATTATGGTTCACAATCACCTATTGTATACTTCAAAATAGCTAGAAGAAAATAACTTGAATGTTTCTGGCATAAAGAAAAGACAAATCTATAAGGTGATGGATATTGCAATTACACTGAATTGATCTTTACAAATTATATGAATATATTAAATTATTACACATACCCTAAAATATGTACATCTGTTATGTATGAATAAAGTAAAATTAAAAAAGAAAACACAATTGTAAGACATTGAAAGGCCCTGATCTGGCCCACTGGGAAAAATTAAGGGTATCCCTTCTCTGTTCACCATGTATAGGTCATAATTTGAGGAGAGAGTGCTTTAACCATGAAGTTAAAGTTGTATCCTGCTTACCTTTAGACACTGAAAGTAAACTAAATGTTGATTTGCCAGATCCATAGTTAATTTTTACCTGCTAAGCTCCACTTAGTTCTTGATTTTAAGGAAGGAGCTGTTTGTCATAACTTCACGAGTTCAGCCCTGCTTTAGGTTTCTACTATTAGGTAAGGTAGTGTTTTGGGGCATTATAATGGGGACTCCCTATGTTTATTTAGCTCATAGTTTTAGGAAGCACCAAGTTTGTGCCTTTATAACAGCATAATTTTCCATGGACAAGGTCAGTCAGCTGTGTTAGCAGCACACAAACCAGTTATGTTAATACTTTTTCTATAGCACCGTGTTGTAGACATTTTGTTGAAAGAATAAAAGTATTCTCTTCTAGTAAGATAATTTTAGGAAAACACCTAAGTATTGTAAATGTAACTCAAACCTTTCCTACTTATTAACTCTAGATTTTTCCATTTTGCTTTCAGCAATGCTTATCTTACACCTGTCCACAGCTTTGTGGTGACTTCCTGAGTGTGCTCCCTGGCTCAATCTGATGTGGGTGTGCCATCCAAATTCCTAATTTCCTGTGTACTCTCCTAGAGAGTGAGAAATGATCTGTTTAACCTTTCTCTTCTCTGTATGCCCCACCCTTCCTTGTATTTTTCACTCCCTCCATTTTCCTTGTGGCTTTTTTTTTTTTTTTTTTGTCAATTTTACATTCTCATCCTCAAGGTTAAGTAGAAAGGAAAAAGACAAAATTAATATGATCAACAGGAAGAACAATCATCCTAAGAACCAGCAACCGAGTTCTTCATAAACAACAGCTGTTTTTGTTCAGGGTACCGCTTTGAAGAGGGATTTGGAGTAGAAGTTGAAAGCTTGCATAGAAAGCTCTCATTGTCTGTAATGCTGGGTGTCTGGTGCTTTTAATGTGTGAAGAGACCTGTTCCATTTGCCAGTAAATATTTTAATGCCACTAACAAGATACATAAATGTTTTTCTTAGGAGTGGCGTTCCTTTCCTCTGACTATGTAGTTCTCTTTCCTCAGCCCAAAAGTTACATATTGAGGAAGTAAAGGGGTAAGGGAATCACATCCTTTTCTCCAGCAGAATATCAAAACTTCTACAACTTACACAATTGAATATTCTCAGTATAGTTAAAACGAGTTTATATTATGTTACTTTGTAGTGATACTTTGAATCACACATAACAAATATAGCTGAATAAAAATGAAAGGGTCAGAATTAAAGGGTCAGCAAAGCTTTAAAGATGTAGAAGCATTTTCAGGTTCAGGCTGTTTGTGATAGCTCTGGAGAAATAACTTAATGACCTTAACAATACTTATAGGGGAACTTTTTCTTAATGAAAAATTCTACTCTGAAGCCATTTTCCCCATAAAATATTAATATAGAGAAAATGGGAATTGTCTTTGCATCCCACTTTCACTTTTTTCCTACAAAATTGTTATGTCATGGCATGTTTCCTGTAAATGCCATTGGCACTTTCTTCTTAGTAGTACAAATACAAACTATTCCCCTTCATATAGTGTTTCAGAAGTTGCGTAAAACATTTTCTCTGCTGTTTAATTTTTTAAAGTGTGGGTATTTTCAGTGTTTCCACTTCCATATGCTTTTGATAATAATTTTCTTTGGGTGAGAGTTACACACATATTGAATTAATGAGAAAATGCCCAAAGGCTCTATCAGTGGCCAAATGGCTCTTGAAGGTGGTGCAACTTCACTAGAGTTGAATGAATCAGAGAGTAGGGTGAGTCCATTAATGTTATATGCATCAGACCTTTTTTTGCCAGAGGTTTGATTCCTTCAGACTTATACTATGTGCAATAACCAAATTTAGTACTTTAAAAATATTTCATAAAAATTTACTTTCTGAGCATGCATTTGTTTAATTTTTTAATGTAGTCCAAATAAAGATGGAGATAAAACTTCCATGTTTTTTCTAAATAAAGAAATATTGTTTACTAAACTATCATAAAGACTTAATTGCATATTATTTGCTAAATGCAAAACCATACTTGATAAAATTTATATAATAAAAATTTTAAATGTGCTATTCTGTCAGTATTAGCACTTCCCACCTGACCACCCTTGAACTCAGAGGTAGCTTTCATTATCTTTTTAGTTAATTTAAATTCTAGAAATGCAGTAATATTGAAAACATTTCTTCAGAAATGTTCAGAAAATATTTTTACTTATTGTTGGAAAGTTCTAAGTATATAGTCTACCGAAAGTTGTCAGTCTAAGTTTTACAATTGCTAGCAAACATGGAGTAAATGAAACACTTAATCTCAATTGCTCACTTTGACATTGAGCTAGTCCTAGTAAATTTTTATTTGTTGCCCCTTGCAAATTGCCAACTTTAATATGAATTTGAAAATTGATTTTTAAAAAGTGAATAAAATAGTTGAAGCTTTTTCACCATGGTCCTTAGAAAACAGCTTTCAACTCTCAATAGAGTTGGAATAACTTGGATGATGTTGAGTGCAATAAGAGAACAAAATTGTATATTATAGGAAGAAAACAGACGTTTGTCCTATCTAACAACAATAATAACTACACTACTGCCCCTTTGTCCATGGTTTCATTTTCTGCAGTTTCAGTTACCCAGGCTGCAAATAGAAGAGTACGGCACAATAAGATATTTTGACAGAAAGAACATACAGAACTTTTATTATTGCATGTTATAATTATTAGTGTTGTTAGTCTCTTACTCTGCTTAATTTATAAATTAAACTTTAGCATAGATAATGTATGTATAGGAAAAATATAGTAGATACAGGGTTTGGTACTATTTGCAGTTTCAGGCATTTGCTGGGGATCTGGGACAATACCCCCCACTGACAAGGGGAGATTACTGTACTAGAATTTGATTCTTCAGTTATTTTTCCCAAATAGTGGACATTTTTGATTGAGTCACAGTTTGCTCATGACCAGAACATTGACAAGGACAACACGAGCAGCTTGTTCTGCAGCTCTATTTTCTCGTGATAAGGTTCCTGCTTGCTTCTTATTTTCCATTTGCACTGGATAAGGCTCTTTTCTTCTTATGTGATAGGTTGAATGCTGGGAGGACATTAGTGCTTGAAAGCTCCAAAATAGAGCAGAGTGGAAAATTACAGCCTCAAGAGTATCTTTGAGGAGGAAGCCACATAGAAGGTGCCTGTCCACATTGAGAAGTTGTGCTAAAGCAAAATTGGCAGGTATTTGAAAACATGGAGCACCCATCCAGGAACCAAATGAAAAACTCCTGACATTCTAACAGTATGCCTCACTCTTCTTACTAATTAGAAAATGCCCTTATGTATCTTGTTGAGTTATAAATGCAACAAGTAGCATTCTAGAATGGTATCTTATTAGTGTCAGTGCCTGTTTGGGTGACACCATGACTTGAATACATTGCTGTTTAAATGATTTTGTTTCTGAAGATGCAAATCTTCAATATATAAATTTTTATAAGATCCCTAGAATACTGGCTTTCCTTTGTTTTATGATGAGGGCAAATTTCCTGTGGTTTATTTTTCCCCACTTCAGGTTAAAACAATATTCTCTTTTCTTCTTCTACTCATGTTAACAGTTTACTCAGCTGAACTGAAGGCCTTTGAATCTTTTAAATAAGCCATTGTATAAAATAAAAATGATCAACATTGTGACTTGGGCAATGCAAAGGCAATATATGTATCCAAAATGTCTGTACTCCTATAATATTCTGAAATAAAAAGGGACTTTTAAAAAAGAACAATTTAAAAAAGAAAAAAACATTGTATCACAGTAGTTAGCTACATTTTTGAATAATTGAGTTTTGCTGTCAATACAATGTAAGAGATTAAATCAAATAAAGTGAGAAAATTTTTTAACGTTGTAAGAATATGTGAAATAGAATTAGAAACTCAATTTAGCTGAGTTCAAGTGAGTACCACAATTCAGATTGGTAATACTCCAGAAAGTTCAGCTGCCTGGTAGAAAATTAAATATCTGAAAAACTCCCAGACTAAAAAAATTATTTGAAAATTTTATTTTTATTTATTTGGGGTTTCTTGTGTCAAAGTTTATCTCTTATCAGGATATTGAGTTTGCATGTATTTGTGTGTGTATGCATGTATGTGTGCTTAATAGCAGTTATTTTTCAAAGCAATAGTCTTTCAAGCCCTTCTCTAATCTCTCCAGCATCTAAGATGAAGTGATACAGAACTCCTAGGTGGCCACTAAATATTAGATATGTCGACACCAGCATGGGGGTGTATGTGTGGTAGTGAGAAGAAGAAAAATGATTGTATAGAATTTATATGCTTCAGAATTAAGGTGGTCTCAGCTGCTTTCATTTCCTTTAAAGAATAATATTTTCTCAAATGAGGAGGATTAAGTAAGCACCTTAAAAAAAAGGAGCAATATATTGACAATATCTGGCGTGAATAGTTACTATTAAAAGATACGAGGATCAGTGCTAGAAAAAGAATGGAGGGGGAAATCAAATAATTAAATTTCTTAAAATGTGCCTGAAAAATTATAGGGATTTTCCCATTTAAATTTATCTTTTAAAAACTCCCTAGAGGAGGAGAATTGTTTCTGTTACAGCTTTAGGATTGCTGAGCAAATGTCTGGAAAAGATGATTTGAAACAATGTATTTTTAAACTTGAAATCAGTTTAAATCTTTGTTTAAACTGAGGAAGACTCTGATGAAGAGAATTGCTCTGTGCAGCTGGCCTGCAGGGTGGACCCTTTGCCACTTTCTCCAGAGCTGACTCACTCACTGCTACCTTAGCCCATCAAAACTGTTGAATTCCTCCAAGGAAAACTGAGTCATTAGGAAATATTATTATAGAATAGGGGATAATAGATTATTTTACTAGACTTGGAAAAATTTTCATCAGCTTCAGATTCGTGAGAGCCGTAGTTCTCAAACTTCAGGGTTCTTCAGAATTCCCAGAAGGGCTTATTCAAACACAGGTTTCTCAGCCTTGCTGGCAGTTTCTCATTCAGTGGGTCTGAGTTGGGGCCTGAGGATTTGCTTTTCTAACAGGTTTCTACGTAAGGCTGATGCTGCTAGACCTGGGCCCAACACTTTGAGAATTTCTACACTAGTGAAAGCTAGGAGAAAAAAATGAGCAAGGCTTGGCCTAAAGTTTGGCATTCAGCTTTGCAGGTGGACAGATGAGGGCACTACCACTTACTATTGATCACTCGATACCATGCTGGGTCTTGACATGCAATCTTCCATCCAACTCTGCAAGGTAGTCATGGTATATCTATGTTGCAAAATAACCTGTACAGAACTTAGTTTCCTTGACTTGCCCAAAATGTAAAACCAGGAAAGCAGTCACATCTGAATTTCAGCCTTTGTCTGTTTGCATCTGAAGCTTCACCTCCTTGCATCAAAGCGTACTTATGTGTGCTTATTCCCAAGGTGTCTCCATTTCCTCTTCTTTTTCATTTATATATGTTGTTGAGAGGGTTTTGAAATGCCTTGTATTTTTACAGAGGAAAAATTTGATTGCCAAAATTACAGTCTGACCTGATGGCCTTCGCTCTCGGGTAATAGTAATTTATTTAATAGTGATTTTATGTATGAATAATGATAATACAAAAATGTGATGAAAGAGGTAAATTCTGTCAAATGGTTTTAGCAAACTAGCAGAGAGTAGACAGAAACTGCTAGTTAGTAAGAAACAACTATTGGGCAACTGTGCAAGAAGGATAGAAATGTTGTCATATCTAATCACAATGAGCCTTTCCTAAAGGAAGCTGTTACCTTTTAAATGTGCGTGTACTTGTGTTCGTTTTCATCTAAAGTGGTGTCAAGAAATTATGTAATTGTTATTCCTGTACAGCCATTCCTAAGTAAGTTATTCGCCCGTTTATATCTAAGAGAGTAAATAATTCTAGTACCTCCACAAGTAAATCACAGGTAGGAAAAAAACTATAAGAGTCTTATTCTGAGTCATAGATTACAGTCATTTAAAATTATTTGATTAGCAATACTAGGTTAGGAGATATAAAATTGCTAAATTTTATTTTTATTTAAATATTTTATTAAAATAGTTTATGTGGAAATTCAACTTTATGAAATATAAAATTCTCTTGGAGATAACATTTTAGTTATGTGTGACATAGAATATACTGAATGCAAGTAAAAATTTTGGTATTAACCTGTGAGTATCTGGATGCAGGGCCTGTGTGTTATATATTTTTTACAGCAAATATGTAGTTATACATGGTGTGTTGCATGTGACAGAAGTCATTAAGTGTTTACCGAACAAATAATAAAGCATTGTTTCTGCTGAGTTATAGGTCTCTTCGTTTTAGCACAATTAACCTGTTAATTTTTTGTGACATAAAACTTTTATAAGGTGTTTCCAATAAGAACTTTAACAAGTATGTTGTAAGTTTCATTTTATTTGAAACATTTTTAATAACCTTACATTATTGATTTCCTCTTCTAGATATATTTTAAAATCTAAGATTATTATATGCTTATATGTGATTTTTTGTAGTTTGACTGCTACCCCTCTTACTTTCCTCCCCCAAATGGGCCACATTCTAGGCCAAATTATTAGGGGGAAAAAGATACAAGATTTTCAAAATATAACCTCTCATAGAGTACATATCTTAAAACAGGAAAGTGTATCATGCATGCTAAGGATTACCTAAAGCTAAATGAGAGTTGAAAATGGAAGCATGTGTTGAATTGAAAGCCAATTTGGGAGAATGTAATAGAGTACAATCTGACAGTGTTAATGTTACCCTGAAAGAGAATAAACTAGAAGCCATAAAAACTATGTGTAGCCACCAGTCATTATGATATGCAATGTTCCTGCAACTTGAAGGGAAGAATGAAGATGAAAATAACTAGTTTATGTAAAGGTATATATTCTGATAGTTCAAGATTTAACTTTCTGTCTTGAACAACTTTATTATATAGAAAATATTTTAGACAGGTAATATCTGTTATTTTTAGCATTGGCTTGGCTGGACATGATGGCTTACACCTGTAATCCAACATTTTGGCATTTTGAGAGGCCAAGGCAGGAGGGTCTCTTGAGGATAGGAGTTGAAGAGCAGCCTGGGCAACTTAGGGAGACCTAGTCTCTAAAAAAAAAAAAAAAAAAAGTCAAGCATGGTGGTGTATACCTATAGTCTTAGCCACTTGAGAGACTGAGGCAGGAGAATCACTTGAGCCCAGGAGTTCAAGGTTGCAGGGACCTATGATCGTGCCACTGCACTCCAGACTGGGTGACAGAATGAGACTGTCTCAAGCAAATAAAACAAGCAAAAAACACAACCACAAAAAAAAATGCTTATATACATTTTTTTCAAAAGAACTTTATTATAGAAATATTAACTGGAATTATATTTTAATATTTTATAGATTTTACTCATAGAGTAAAAATTACATTATTAGGTATGTAAGGGGTAGTAATAAAAATCTTTTTAAAATCTTGATGGTACTTGTTTATGTTTTATAATTTATGAAAAACAAGGATTCTAAAGATTGTACATATGCATCAAATCTGATTTACTCTTTTGTGGAATATAAGAGTATGGCTGATTTCTTTCAATTTCGAGAACCTTGCATAGAAGACCTTGCCTCTATATAGGTTACAAGTGAATAGACTCTGATTTCAGTTGATTTTATTTCATATAAAACTGTAATCACAACTACACATCAGTCTCAAAGTCCTTGTAATGGCTCACTATTTAAAAATCATTTTTCCTCTAAACTGTATACATAAATGATCTGAAAAATATATTTAAGATTTTATTATCCTTCTCACCTATAGAAATGATTGACATGTATGCCTATATAAAAGTGGAAAACGTGTATGATAAAACATGCATAGTTAGAAGACAAGAGACAGATTGGGAAAGAACATCTGTAGATTGGGGAAAGAATATTTAACAAAGGGTAAATATCTAGAATATGGAGGAAAGTTTCTAGAAATCCAAATAGAAAAGAATAAAGAAAAGGGAAAAATGCAAAGTTTTGAATAGTAAATTTATAGAAGAAAGGAATGGCAAACACTGACAAGATGTTCATGCTCACTATTTATCTGGGAATTAGAAATTAGAACAAAGTACTTTCCTAAAGTGAATAATAATCTCCGGTGTTGGCTTTCTCACACTGCTGTGGGAAAGTAGTTGTTCTTCACAAACCAGTGGTGGGAGTGACACTGACAAAGCCTTTTTGGTAGAGCAGTTTAGAGAGTAGCTTTCAGAACTAAAAACATATATAACTTTTTATTGAACATTCAAACGCTAGGTATCTGTTCTAGGAAAATATATAGGAATGTACATTGAAGAATTATAATAGTTAAAAAAAAATCCCTGATGTTCATTGCTAGGAATTGATTGTGCCTGCCCCGAAAATTTATATGCTGAAGAGTCCTAATGCCTATGTGACTGTAGTTGGAGGTAGGGCCTATAAAGGGCTAATTAAGGTAAAATGAGGTCATCAGGGTGGGATCCTGATATGATAGGGTCAGTGTCCTTTTAAAAGGAGACACCAGAGAGCTTATGCTCTGTCTCTTCCCCAACCATGTGTGTGCACACAAACAAGAGGTCATGTGAGCACACAGTGAGATGGCAGCCAAAAAGCTTCACGTGCCAGATATTTCTTATACCACTGTCTCGTATGTATGGATGATGTATTATCTCTGTGTTGGGTGAATACGTTATCTCCTTGTTGACAAGAAATAATTCTTATGCCAGGAAATTGACTTCCTGAAATGTTCAGTTCCCTGAACCACAGAGAATATGCCCATTCCCCTCTCCCTCTGCAACTCATCCTCTGTAGATGAAAGGAGGGAATTACAGAGTCACAGACATTGGGATCCCTCTCTTCTTATAATGTACTGCATATTTTATAGTAGTTATATTTTAAGCTTATTACTTTTATTATAAAATCTATATGCACAGTTTCAATAATAAAATAAGGATTCCTGTGTAGTCACCACACAAATTAAGGAATGGATGATTCCCACATATTTCTATATCCCTAAGTAATATTTAGGTAAATTTTTTTTCTAGAGGGAAATTTATACTGGCTATTTTTCTGTAATTTGCTTTTTGCACTTGGCATCATTTTTAATTCAACCACATTGATACGAGTGGCTGCTGACCACCCATTGCCATTACTTAAGAGTTGCGGCTTTCAAATAGAAAAACATACCGGAAGCCACCATTAGAGATATATTTAAATTGCCAATCAGTGTACATACACATGCAGAATTGAAACAATTCAAGTTTCAGGGTAAGCTTGTCTAGACTCGTCAACAAACTACATAGTTTAACACACATAATTAACAAAATCTTGTATAATAAACACAAATAGTCCCTCCTTAGCCTCAGTTTCACTTTCTGCGTTTTCAGTTACCTGTGGCTAGCCCTAAAATATTAACTGGAAAATTCCAGAAATAAGCAATTCAGAGGTTTTTAATGGCATGCCATTCTGAGTAGCATGATGAAATCTTGCAGGTCCTGCTCAAGACATGAATTATCCCATCACGCAGCATAGCTATGCTGTATACGTCACCCACCCATTAGTCACTTAGTAGCCTTCCTGGTTATCAGTTTGACTGCGATGGTGTGTCAGTGCTTGTGTTCAAAACACTCTTATTTTACTTAATAATGATTCCAAAGCACAAGAGTAGTGTTGCTGGCAATTGGGATATGCCAAAGAGAAATTTCCAAGTGCTTTAAGTGAAAAGACGTGAAAAGAACAAGCGAATGAAAAGAATAAAATATATTCTATGCAATATTTTTTTAAAGATCGGATTGTTCTCTGTTTCTGCAACCTCACAGTCTCATTCATAGTGCCTTGTGAATTTTTTTTTTTTTAAACTTATGTGCTTTAGAACTGTGTGGGAATTATTTGGAAACATTTGTGGGTTTTTTTTTTTCAGGTTTTTGGAATTAAAAAACATCCATTAAAGAGGGATGAATTCAGATGTTACCTCTCTATTCCCCCCACCCTTTCACCTATTGCCAATGTCATGACTTTGCCGGTCTCTTCAATGTGGTGGGTTTATTTTTCAACACTATTGCACTGAGGATACAGAATTTTTTAGTGTCCCAGTTCTTTTGAATATCTACTATCAATTTCTACTATAAAGTCTTTGATATTCTCTAGGAATAGTTTCCTTTCTCCTATATTCTGTGCAAATTAGTAATGTCAAGATAACTAAATTTTGTCAGATAATCTCAGAAGTTGGCTTAAGTGCTTGCTAACTTCCTGGGTCCCTCTTTCACTTTGATTTTAGCCTATGCAGTTTTTATGGTCTTTGATTCATAATGTTTTTCAGTTTAAAAATTAAGTTATTTGACTTTGTTATGTTTATCATTTAGAGTTTCTTTCATCTTGCTAGAAGTCAAAGTTTCTAGCTTATCAATTAACAATTTTAAAATCCATTTTTAAGGTTCTTTTTAAAGCTCTTGTTGAGATTCTTTAAGTTTTCTAATTTGTCTTATGATTGTGTCACTAGTTTTTGATTTAGAGGTTGCTTGGCTATATAAATTGACTTTATGAAAATTCTTGCAACACATAATTTTAGGGAGGTAAAATGTCACAAATGAGAAGTAGTGGCTATTGGAAAAGACATCCATTGAGATTTAAGAATCAAATTTGGGGTCTATTAACCTTGACAGAATAATTAGAATGCTGTCATTTTTCAAGCAGATAGAGAAAATGAATACTCTATAGGACATACAGGGTACTCAGAATCTCCTGAGAATTATGATTATTTCTAATTCACAAATTACTGTGTGCATATTCTTTAAAAATAGAAACTCTTTTGATAAATATGTTTGTAATTAAGACTTCTAAACTCAGCCACTCTGCATTGCTGTTTCAGCATATGACTAAGCTGCTTATTGACCTTCTTGCAACCTTTTAAATGAGTATAGTTTGAGGTGCTGAATTCTAACTAATATGAAAAAGATCTTGGCATTTAGGGAATCAGGAAGTGCTGACATCTTTGTAATCTAACTTCTGAACCTGCTCATGAAATTTAAATGTTAGCACAATGCTATCATCCCAAAACACTAATTTGAAGAATCTTTAAAAGACTAGATTTCCACACATTAGAGCTTCATGGGCATCTGATTAATGATAGGCTAGTGACACATTACTTAGCATTTATAAAAAAGGGACAAACCTCAGAAGTAGAAATAGTTTTTCAAAGCACCGCCCTGTGGTTTTTTTTTTTTTCCTCCTAAATCCCTGACAGTGTATACTTAATTATGGCTAGGACCTATGTTTAAATTAGCATTTAAAGTTTTTTTCAGCTTGCCTAAATAATCATGAAAAATTGGAAGTTAAATGAGTATATTCTTCTACAGAAAGATAAGTAAGTTGTCATTTAGCGTTTCTGGAAGCAGTGGTGGTTTCTCATAATGGAGAGATTGAGAATTAGTGTGTAGTGAATTAAATAAATTGGTATTTATCTTTCTGAAAACTGAATAGTTAATATATAGTAACATATATACACACATATCTGTGCATATGGCATGTGTTAGTCCAGGTCTCAGACGGTAGTTAATCCTGTCAAGCAACTTGTGTGGTTTGTCTTGGCAAAATTCCAGTATTTGGTGCTTGCAGATTTGCTACTTGAAGCTCAGTTTATGTTTTGTATGTTTTGTGGAAAACACTGTGTGATGTAGGATTTGGTGGCATGATATTCCCGTTTTGTTACTTTTCTTCCTCTAATTTTCCTACTAAATAAATATAAATGGGAAAAACCATCGCCTTAGAAATGAATTCATTCTTCCAATAAAAAGAAGTAATTGAAGCCATTGTGTTGCCTTGATATTTTGAAGAAAGTAAACCTTTCTGGGATAGCTGAAGTTTTCTGTTTACTGGCGTTGGGACTCATAGGCTTTGAGAAGTGAACTTGGGTGAACTTTCTTAGTCAAAGTATATACGTGCATGCATGATTAATAGGGTGAAAGTGATGAAAGCATGTATTGGGTGATCTTAGCCCAGCAGGAAGTTGCTGATGAAAATGCTGTGTCATGAGCTCATTGTATTTGCTTCATTCTAGTGGGCAGTGCTCCTACTCAGGGATATTACTCTTTTTCTAGATTATCTGAGCCACCATTGACCAAATGCTAAAGCATGTGATCGCCTGTGAGCTTGCATAGTTTGTGAGCTTGCGTAGTTTGTGAGCTAAAGCCTGAACTGTGTTTCATGTATCTTTTATGTTTCACATAATGTCTCACAGTGCTCTACACATGGTATATGCTGCCTTTATATTGGTAATTTGATCATTATGACTGTCTCCCAAATTGTACAGAATGCTGTGCAAGGAATCGTATTGTTCCCATCTGGTGAAGTAAGACAAACAAGTGCAGAAGTACTGTTGGTCTCCTGACTTCTACGCTGAAGAGTTTAATTAGTCTTGCATTTGGTTACTAGATTATGCTTATATTTCTGGTAGGAGTTTCTCTTAGACCTGAGAAAATGGTTCTAAGATCAGAAAAACTTGAATATGTGAATGTTCTCAAATACAATGTCAGTGTTCACAGCCATCATAAACTGAAGCATAGTGACCTACCCTAGTTTATACCAGTGCTTCATTCTTTCCCGTTTATTAATCTTACTGAAACACACACTTCCCTTTCTGCTTTTCCTTCTCAGTCACCAATAAATATTAGTGAACAAAAATAGAAAATATTTCAAATCTGCCTGCCTATATGATTTTGCTACTTGGAAGCCCTAGAAGGGTGTGCTAAGTAGTAATTATCTCCCCCTTCCCACTCCCATGCTAATCAAAGTGACTTTCCCCAAGGCTTTGGAAGTAATAGAATATCAGAAGGATATTAGAATGAATAGAGTAGAATTAAACTACCTTCTTGCCAGCATGAGTAGTAAGCATTACACCAAGCTAGGTTCTTAATTTAAAATTTATTTTATAGAATTTTTTTTCTAAAATTTAAAATGAGATTACTTGATAGTTACCATTTTGCTGTGACTATTAAACTGTGTTTGAGCTTGCCATTAAATATTTTACACATATTAAGTAGGTTAGAAAACTTGACTCTGTGTCGTTGTTAATCAATGAATACATTGCAATAAAATGCCCATTATCAGCTGGCTGACATAATGATCTCAACAAAAAGAACAAAAACACATGGAGCTAGCATTTCTCTGTTTTTGGTAGGTGGTTTTGATTGGTGAAACAATTTGAGTATGAAATCACTACAACTCCCACAGTGTGATACAAGGAGAGGTATAAAAAATAAAATGACAATAGTATTTTATAAGGGGCTGCTGTTTAACACATTCAGGATCTATTTTATCCTAATAGGTTTCTTGGAACAAGTTTTTCTTGGCAAAATCTGTTTGCCATTTTTGAGGCTATTTTCTTCAATAGTGTTTTAGCTGATTGCTCTGCTTTTAAATTCCAATGGAGTGCAGTACTCTTTAATTTCCATTATTGCCATTATGCAAAATATTGTATACATATGTTGTGTGTGTATATACATATATGTATACAGGTAATAATCTAGTTAAATCTTACTATAACTTATTAGGATTAGACACAACGGTAATTTTATAATAAAGCATGTAATGACTGTGTGTTGCCTTTTGTCCAATATTTTAAATAGCCTCTTTGTTAACAGCAAAGAGAATTGTCATACTTTTTCCAGATATAAATTGGAATGATGTTATAAACATTAAGCAAACAATTTATGAGTTGATATTTAAATACTGAAACAAAAATCTATACACAACAAGCTGCTTTAAGCAGTAGATTTCTAGAGATTAGAATATTTCCCAAGAGGCTGAGGCATCGTGCCTCTGGTCTCAGTCTTAATGTGCCCGAAACATGCAATAATTCTGCAGAAATGCAATGCTCCAGAGTGTCTTGTTTCTTAATTATAAAAGCGGTTCTAATTATTCCATTTTAAGTGCTAACTTATTTAAGTTTTAAAGGCTCAGTAACTTAGCTGAAATTTCTTTAATTGAGATGGAATGGGGACTGTTGAATATTTGTTGTTTCTAATAAGGTAAAGTATATAATAAAGGGGAATCCAGCACAATCTTATTTGATGTCTTAATAATAAAAGTTAACATTGTTGAAGTTTTTTCTGGCCCTAAGTCATTATATGATATTTCTCAATTCTTTGTCATTATTCTTAATGAAATATTGAAATAATGAAATGTTAATATCTTGGAGTTCATTGTGTTATTTGACTCATTATCAAAATGTGGAAGAATTTGCTAGAAAGTGTTTCCTACTTTCTGCTCATTGGCATTCTATTTTTTGTAATCACATTTTTTAGCCACTGTCGTCAAGTATTACTATATGCTAGGCCTGATTTGAGAAATGTATGTTGCATAATTTTAAGAGTCCACTAGAGGGACAGTAGGATATGTTACAGATCATGGTACTGTGTAAAACCTCCGTAATAATGAAATAGAATGGGGATTGTGGAATCAAAACAGAGGGCATCTCGCTCAGTCCTCTGAGTCGGGGACATCGTCTTGGTGGATATCACATTTGCGCTGAGTTTTGAATAACAGTTTAGTGCTAGCTGGATGAAGCCTGGATGTGTGAAAGTTAGGACATAATGGCAGGAAGGTTTGGCACATTTGAAGCCAAGGGTTCAACAAACTACAGTCATCATTTGGTCTTTATGCAGTGCTCTGCTTGGTTATGTTTGACACACAGTCAGACATAAAGAAACTGGCAATGAGAGTCAGTGTTGGAACTTCATATATGCCACAAGGTCAGGAAACTAAAGAACATGGTGACAGTCATGACAAATAACTAATTGATGAATTAACTTTGGAAACAGCAGAAAAACTATTTGAGTTCAATCATTTTTTTCACCAAATATTAAATGAGCTCTTTTTATGCAGTAAGTATGGTGCTAGAACCTGAGGAGACATCAGTGAACACAGTGTGATCCTTGCCCACATGGGCGTCAGTCTGGCAGAAGAAACACATTTTAATAAATCATTGCACAAATATGTGTAGTTACAAGTTGTGGTTAATGCTAGGTAGAAAAACTGAAGGATTTAAGAGACAGGAGATAGAAGAGTCATCTTTAAATGGAGGTGGGGACCAAACTAGCATTTCTGCAGAAGGAATGTTATGCCGAGGCCTAAAAGAAGAGAGGAACATAGCAATGGAAGAACAAGGAGTAGAACATTTTTGGTAGAGAGAGGAGCATATGCAAAGATCCTGAACTAGAGCAGAACTTGGCAGGTTCAAGACACTGGAAGAAACTCCATGAGAATGAAATAAAGCAGATGCGAGAAAAAGCGATGTAAGAGGAAGCTCAGAGGGGTAGGTGGAAAAGAATGCAGAAGAGTCAAGAAACTGAAAAATGGAAGAAGGAAGCGGGGGCGGGGAGAGCCAACTCTTTCAAGGTCTGTATGAGAGTGGTGCTGTTCAGTAGGATCTTGGGGCAACTTTTCCTCCTTGGGTGCAGTAGGCAAGATGGCTAGGTAAGGTGGAAGTGATGACAGCTTTCTGTACTGAGAGTGTAGGGTGAGAAGAACATAATCAAGGATTTTCCTAAGGAAAGTGAGGGAATCTAGTTTGGAGGAAGGAGGATGTAAGGGAAGCAAGGCAGTCTAGATAATCTATTGAAATATAGTGATAACAAAGCAGAAAATATGGGTTTGCAATTAAAGGTTCTGGAAGACTGTAATAATGGGGCCTTTGTTTTTCACCAAGGATGGGTGAATATTCCATAGTGAATGCACAGTGCTGGACACACAGCAAACATCCAGTAGCTTTCAGAATGGGTGACATCTTGGTTCATAGGACTAAAAGTCTCCTGAACAGAGAATATCATACAGTTTTATTCAAAAATATTTTTAAAATGAGGATATTCATCTCTTTATCTTAAAGATAGGTATACTTCTAAGATTTCAGATCTAGTCAAATGTAAATACAGTTATATGATATCCATAGTGGTGTAATCAGATGACTTTCTTTCAACAATTTTCTCTTTCCTCCTCTTTTAAAATTTTTACATATTTTAATTAACATATTTATGTATATTTATGTGGGACAAGGCATGTTTGATCTATGTATACATTATAGAAAGATTCAATCAAGCTAATTAACATATCTGTCACCTCATCAATTTATGGTCTTTTGTAGTGAGAACACTAAAAATCTATTTAGCAATTTTGAAATATGCAATATATTATTATTACTAACTGTGGTCACCAAGCAGTACAGGAGCTCACTAAAACTTATTCCTCCAGTCTAACTAAAACTTTGTAACCTTTGATCAACGTTTTCCCTTTCTCCATTCCTCCTTCCCACTGGCTGCATGCTCTGGTACCCACCTTTCTACTCTCTGTTTCTATGAGATTGATTTTTTTAGATTCCACATGTAACTGAGATCATGTGTTTGTCTTTCTATACCTGGCTTATTTCACTGAGCATAATGTGTTCCACTTCTATCCCAAATGATAGAATTTCCTCCTTTTTAAGGTTGTATAGTATTCCATTGTGTATATGCATACCACATTTTATTTATTCATTCATCCCTCGGTGGACACTTAGGTTGCTTACCTTGGTTATTGTGAATAATGCTGAAATGAACATAGGAGAATAAAAACCACTTTGACATACTGATTTCAATTCCTTTCGATATATATTCAGAAGTAGAATTGCTGGATCATATGGTAATTCTATTTTTATATTTTTGGGGAGCCTCCATACTATTTTCCAAAATGGTTATCCTAATTTATGTTCCCACCAACAGTGTACAAAGGTCTCCTTTTCTCCATAGCTTCACCAACAGATATCATTCATCTTTTTGATAATAATCATTCTAACAGATGTGAGATGATACCTCATTGTGGTTTTAATTTGCATTTCCTGATGGTTAGAAATTTTGAGCATTATGTTCATATATCTGTTGGTCATTCATATTTCTTCTTTTGAAAAATATCTTTTCAGATCATTGGCTCATTTTTTAATTGGGTTATTTGTTTTCTTGTTATTGAGTTGTTTGAGTTCCATATGTTAATATATTTTGGATATTAGCCCCTTATCATATGTATGGTTTGCAAATATTTTCTCCCAATCTGTGGTTTGTATCTTCACTCTGTTGATTGTTTCCTTTGCTGTGCAGAGGCTTTTTAGTTTGATGCAATCCCATATGTCTATTTTTTACTTAATATTACCTGTGTGCCTGGAGTCGTATCTATTAATAGTACATCATTGGCGAGACCAATGTCATGGAGCTTTTCCCTGTTTTCTTCTAGTTATAGTTTCAGGTTTTACATTAAGTCTTTTATTCATTTTGAGTTGATTCTTATATATGGTTAGAGATAAATTTCATTGTTATGCATGTGAATAAACAATTTTCCCAGCACATTCATTGAAGAGACTATCCTTTCCCCATTGTGTGTTCTTGGCACCTTTGTTGAAAATTAATTGACCATACATACTTGGATTTATTTCTAGGCTTTCTATCCTATTCCACTGGTTGATGTGTCTTTTTTTATGCCAGTTCCATGCTATTTTGATTACAATAACTTTATAATATATATTGAAATCAGGGAGTGTGATGCCTCCAACTTTCTCTTTTTGCTCAAGATTGCTTTGGCTATTCTGCATCTTTTCTGGTTCCATGTATCCCTCCCCCCTTTTAAATTTAAAAGGACTCCCTCTTATTACTAGTCACTGCAAAAGAGTCAGCAAAACTCAAAGATTCTCTATTTTTGCATTACTTTCAAATGGTACATATCAATCCCCTGGTGAACTTTCAGTATCTTTTTTCAACTTTTTTCAGTTAATATCATTGGCCGGATTTATGAAGGCATGTCTTTCTTTACCAGGTTGTGAATTTGCCCCATGCATTTTAGAGGAGAACCTCCATCAGAAAATAGCTTGCTCTTAAGAATAAAGAGTGTATCAGTCTCTCAAGCTGTTGGTACCTTGATGAGTTGTTCTACATGAAAGAGAGTGTAGGGAAAGGAAAATTTCTTTCCTCACCTATCCCTAGGTTCATGCCTGGGAAACCTGTAACAAAAGACAGATGAAAGGAACACATATAAGTTTGTTTAATATAAATCTTACATGACACAGGGATCTTCATAAGGAAATAAAGACCCAAAGAAACAAGGAAACCTATGTATTTTTATGCTAACTTTGATTAAGAAGCTGATAGTTGTGGAAAAGTATTATTGACAACAGGAGTGGGAACTTATCAAGACCTGTTTGTTCAGTTTCTTCTCTGTGTCCCTGTGTCTTCACACATGAGAATGTTCCTTTCCTAGGAGTGTAGGTCAAAAGATACAAAGCAGCAAATATTTAGGATGAACAGGTAGAAAGATCTAATGTACAACATGAGGACTATAGTTAATAATAGTGTATTGCATTTAGATTTCTTGCTAAATGAGTAGCTTATAGTCACTTTTGCCGTGGGAGGAAAAATGGTTACCTATGTGAAATGATGACTGTTAATTTGTTCCACTACAGTAACCGTTTTACTATGTATGTTTATCTTATAACATCATGGTATATGCCTTAAATACAAACAAAATTTATTTTAAAAAACACTTACAATATCAATTAGAATTTTTAAAAACAATCTTATGTTTCAGAATATTTACAGCTTTTAACCTTCACAAAATTATGCATTATTCCCATGTTTCTAATATTCATATGACTTTGCCCACATTTTTAAGGAAAATGGAAAGTTTTAAAAGAACATTTTTATTCCCAAATTTTAGTGAAATTGGCATGTGAAATCCTAGATGTAAGTCCTATTTTAATATTATTTTTGTTAAAAATTATATGCTTCAAGGCAAAAAAAAATTGTGATATAGACGAGGAAGATTTAGCAGCTAATTTTTTCTTTTTTTCTTGAGGTGAACAGAATATGGCTAATGATAGCTATTGTGAAATTTTACTTAGTGATTTTCAGAAGCATTCAACTGTAACAAGTATGTACTGTGCCACTGAGAATAGAAATTTGGTAAATCAAAACTAGAAAATTTTCATTACCTTTTAGGAGTAGAAAAGATGGTGTGTGTTTAGAAATTGATGAGGATAGCCATCTGCCCCAACGTCAAGATCTGTGGTTTACAAAGCTAAAAGGTTTAAAGGAAATGTGGAGGTTAATACAATAAGAGCACCCCCTACCATTGATAAAGATCAGACATGCCTATGGAGCACATAACCATCTGTAGAGATGGGGAAACCTCAGATGTTGTGGCTTAAAATATGTATATTTTCTGACATTTGGGTAGAATGATATCCTTTCTTATGAGTGAACTTGATTCCTGACACTCACTTAAATGCTGATTTAATTTTGGTGCTAGGATCGCAAAGGCTTCCAAATTTCATGGTAGTTGAGTTATCCTGGGATTTTTGATGAGTGACTGGGAATAAAAAGGGCCTCTCTCTGGAGGCTGGGTGGTGATGGAGACATAAGATAAATTCCCAGCAGTAACAAATCTAGAAAGAAAAGCCCTTGAGCATAATCCACAGCAAAGCCTGAAGCTCTCTTGCTTTAAGGAATTTCCTGGTGGCCTTAGGGAAGATATTAATGGAACTCTTTAGGCTTAACCTTGTTAAGAGACTGTTATGCAGCCCTTGTTGTTTCTACTTTAAAGTCAGGAATTTTAAGTAGATTAGGATGAAGAACAGTGCAGCATAAAGTTAACATTATACTGTTAATAACATTCAACTGAATTATTAATTCCTGCCAGAAGTTGCATTTAAAATAATCAGGATTAACTGTAGAAATACGGATTGTTTTCTCCTTTTTGCTTCTTTATCTGAAGAATAATTTATTATAATTAAGAATACCTTATAAAAACTAAAAGGAAACACAGCTATAAAAACTTGTTATATCAATGACTGATTATATTAAGGTTCTATCTATAGCTGTCTAATTCCGAAGGAAATTGTTTCGTTCAAACTGTTGAGCTTTTTGTCTTCTTTAGAACCCAGTCTGCTAGAGGATAGTATTTGGGATGATTACCAAGAATGGTTAAAACTGGAAGGTGTTGGTTTGCTCGTCCTCTCTTCTGGTGAGAGAGCCATTTGAAACAGCATACAGGCAGCGTGGCCTGGACTCTGAAGCAGAGAGCCTGGCAGATGGTACTGCAGGGTGGAGAAACTGCTGGCAGATGGCATGGACTATTTGAGCAACAAAGAGACTTTTGGCTACCAATGCTAAGAGTTGGAAAGAATGAAGACGACAGCTTCACCAGCGTTGCCAGCTTGTGTACAGAAAACGTTTTGGCAGAATGGAGACTGATAAAAGATATTCAATTGTTAACTGCAGGGAAAGAGAGGAGCTGTTGCTAATAAGTTTCCTGAGTGTGTTCTCTCTGGTGTGATTTGAACATAGTTTCATATGGAAGAGCCCTTTGGAGATCATCTAAACCAACCATGGTGCCTGACGACTTGGACGTACTCATTCTGTTTTTATTACTGAAAATATACCTCTTTGAAACTTTATTTATGAGAAGTATTATACACTTTTCCTTTCTATAAGATTTAAGAAGATCTTTATTGATGGCTCCGTTTCCCTAGTTTCATATTATATGACAAAAACATAGCTTTGTGTTGTGTAGATTAGGAGTGATTCTTGTTTTTTCAAGTTATGCTGCTGTTAGGCATGCTAAAATAATGTGTGTGAAGGTAGGCTAGTATGACATACAGACTTAAAGTTTTATCAGCAGAGGTGTGCATAATTGTGTCGCTGAATACTTAGGGGGCTATAGTCATTACCACGTGTATCATATTTGTTTAAACATTTAGTTTCTAATGATTCCATTGGTGGCTGCTACAATTTTTCGTCTGTGTCTTTTTCTCCTATTGCTACCTAATATCTCTCCCTCCTATGCTTCTTGTTAGATATTGTGTTTCCAGAATTAATTAATTTCAATGACTTTTACCTAATAACCTTATCCACAAGTAGCACTTTAAACTGAAATAAATAACTTGGTTGTTCTAAAATAATTAACGTATCAAGGACAGTATTAACAAAAATATTTAGGGTATATTAAAAAGAAATTTCTTTTTGTTAATTCTACACCAGGGAATAAAAATGGAATTTAAAGTGGAAACACATTGCTAGAAGTAGAAAAACCAATTCCAAATATATTCTTCAGAGTTATTTCTTCCAAGCCCACTAAAGTTTAAGTTTTTGGCATCTCAATTATTCAGAAAACTGCTGAGGTTTTGGACATAATTGAAAATGCTACTGAATGGAGATCAAAAGCAATAAGTTCTGTTCAGAATGGTGTCACTGGAGATACTCTCTGAGCCACCCAAATTACCATCATGATGACTGTTTAACTTTTTAGAAGTCCTCTCAGTTTTTGGACTCTTACCTTACATAGCTTTCTATCTTTGTGATGCGATTCTTCTCAGCCTGTGCAAGACTAGAAGCATCTGATTGGAATTAGAGGGCTGCAAGAGTGAAGCATGAAGAGAAAAAGGCACAGAAGTAGTTTAAGATAAGAAGGAACCCATAAAAATTATTCAAATACAGAAGAGTGAAGTGGTGGCTTCAAGGCTTCAAGACTTCAAGGGAAAAAAAACCTTATTTCAATAGACTGTCATTAAGACATTTAACAGAAATTTCTCAAAAAAAATGGCTAAAAGTTTTGTCACCTAAAGGACAATTTTATAGAAAAGTCGCTTATTTAGAAACTTTCATTCCTTGTTGTATTAGATAAAAAAAAAAAAGGTCTAAATCATGATTGTTTTTAACCACTAAATAATTGTCATAATTTGTAAATTATATTTAAAACCTTTGCTTAGAGGGCTATGCCTTTATAGTCGACATATGATATTTACTCCCAGAGATAGTGTTTTTTGTTGTCCTCATCTTGACAGTGAAGGGTGGTGGTGCTAGTTATATAGTGGAAACCCCTGGGCCACACAAGCCTGGCAGCCCCTCATTCTGCCTCAGCCTTAGGCAAGTAACATCACTTTTTCTCTCCGGAACTCTTTTTTCTCACTTATAAAATAAGGGAGTTGGCTTTTAATGTCCTTTCTTTTCTTTTTTTTTTTTTCTTTTTTTTTTTACTAATCTCTGAAGCTTTTCCTGTCACTCCATGGTATAATTTATAAAAAGGAAAAAGTGGTATTGATATTGATTAGCATATATGAATAGCATGCATTGATTTAGCATACATGAATAGGAAAAATTGATATTGATATTGAATATTATGCAGGATATTGATATTGATTTGCTTCTCATTCCACATTTATAATTGGACTTCTTTGTCTTTTAATGCCAGTGTCCCCCTCTGTGAAATGTGAGAGTTGGTTCAGCTCGATGAAATCTGTAAGATTGATACTGCATCAAAGACTGAAAGTTTTTTAGTTAAATGCATGATTCCTGTCCTTTTTTTTCCTGTACCCAAGAACCTCTCATTAGGACACTCACATCTGCGCTTGTCACCAGAGTCCCACTCCTTTACCATCTCTCTTTCCTCTCTACCACTTGCTTTCTTCCCCACTGTGATAAATTTAAAGTCTTTACACTATGGGATGAGACACATGGGGCCTTACTCATCACACACCTCCAACTTCTAGCCAAATGCTTGTTTAATGAATTAATGCAAATAACTCTAGCCATCCCTTGGCCCACAGTGCTTCATCTCCCACTTGAGACTCCATATTCCCATCACCTTCCTCACACTGGTGATGATTCCTGCTTCTACTTCCTCATGGCTCGAAGCTAGAACAGCCCTTTCTTGTGTCAAGGCAGGAAACAGGGTGTGTGGGAAAACCTCTCATTCTCATTGTCAGACACTAGGCATTAGGAATTATAATTTGTAATCTTTTTTTTTCCCCATAAAGGAATGTTTGAAATTGTTGTTAGTCTTGGTATTTTAATATAGATGCTGTGTAAGTTGGATAAACTTTTGTTGCCTGGCTAACAAATGTAACCATTGTTTACGACACAGTAATGTTTCTCTGGGAATATATATTCTGGGTATCAAGTAACCCATTTGTAAATAAATTTTGGTGAAACAACCCAGTTATAATTTGAGAATGGAATTTAGGCCATACCTATAGAAAGCTATATTTGGATAAGTATGGATGCTGATATAGATGAAATTTGCAGTGCCTCGAAGACAAGTTTTCCAGCGTGTGACAAAAGGCGGCAGTACTTTCAAATCAGTCATTGGCTTTTCCCATATGCACAGATTTTCATGTTAAGCAAAACCTTTCTGGAACACATCTACAAGAAGAAAAAAAGTCAAATTTTGTGAAAATTGAATTTGAATAAGGGCTTCATTATTACAAACTTTGCCAATCCTCACTATTTATAATTCCAAAGGAATTTTCAGTGAATTATTTTCATTTAAGCTGTCATCTGTGTTTTGATTTTCCTTGGGGTGCTCCTTTCATTTTGATAGTGCTTCACGGGGGAAATTGTTTGATAGCAAATAGACTGTCTCCTATTCTGTTTTTACACCGCCACTTTTCTTTATCTTGAAGTCACTGCCACCATTTGCCTGGAATCCTATCGTGTACTCCTAAGTCCTTCCTGTGCTTCCATCCCTGCCCTGCCCCTGCCAGATCCACATATGGAAGTCAAAGGGAGCTTTACAGGGTAACCCACTGTGTTATTTCTGAGATTAAACCCTCCAGCCACTGACTTACAGTAAAACATAGACTTTTTACCAGGGTCTTGAAAGACCCTAAATGACCTGGCCCTCCCAACTTCTCTGAGCACAGCCTCCTTCTGACTTGGCATGTCCCAGCAATATTGACTTTGTTATATTCCTTGAACACCTGAAGTTCTTTCCTGCCACAAAAATGTATGCACTGTTTTTTTCCTTCCTGTTTGACTCCTAGAATCTTTCTTGTAAGCAGTACTTGCTTAGAATTAAAGTGTCTGCACAAAGTCCCCCTATTCAAAGAGAGCTTCCCTAACCATCTTAATATTGGTCTACAATTAGACTCATTGCTTTCATCTTTCTCCATTATGTGACAGTTTCGTTATCTCCCTGGCATTCATTACCATTTGAACTAATTTTATTTGTGTGCTTAAGGTCTGTCTGTGACTTTTGAATGTAATCCCTGAGACAAGAACATTGTCTGAATTGCTTACCACCATATCCCTGGTGCTTAGAGCAGTGTCTGGCACATGATAGACACTCAAGTATATGAGTGAGTGAATAAGCGATCGGTTTGGATATTGGATTTTGATTACGTAAGTCAGGATTTCTCAGCCTGAGCACTGTTGACATTTCGGGCCAGATACTTCTTCGTGGAGGAGGAGCTGTCCTGATAGAGTCCTGGCCTTTAAGCACTAGATGCCAGTGACACTCTGCCAATGTGACAATAAAAAATGCCAACAGACATTGCCCCTGGTTGAGAAATACTGACATGGAAGAAGAATGAATCTCAATATTAGTATATTCAAGTGGAAAATGTAAAAAAGATGCAGGGAATTCGTTTTCACCATTTATGAGCTGTGTGACCCTACACTCTTATTGCTTAATCTTTGAACCTTGGTTATCAATTATTGTGAGGATTAAATGAAGCCCTTGTTGTCTGGACAGATCCTGCCCATGGCCAGCACTGGCCTTCCAATCCACCTCGCTCCCCACTCGTCCTTATCATATACCTTCCCTGAGGGCTTCTACTAGACATTGTGATGTCCTATATAGCACTGAGGTTCTTTGAAATGCCAGTGTTTCTTCTGTTTTCTATATTATTTTATTTCACTGTTGATTGATGATTACTTATATTCAATGGAGGAAGAATGAATTTTGAGTTGGGTCATGGTAGAGTGGTAATAGATCCAGGGAGTTCAAAATGCATTTCCACCATTTATTAGCTATAGGACTGTATGTTCTTATTGCTTATTCTCTGTGAACTTTAGTTGTGAGTTATTGTGAGATTTAAATGAAACAATGTAAGTGAAATACCAAGAGATGGGCACATACTTGGTGCTTAATATGTGAGCTCTTGTCCCTCCCTTTTCTTAAATTTCCCAAACTGTGTGTATAGACACATGTACACACGTATGCACACTTACATTTATCCAATTATTGAATATACCAATCATATATTCATCCAGAATACACCGATTGGCCACCTACTTATTAGGTACCAGCATTGCTCTAGATTCTGGAATTGGAACAGTCAAACAATAGTACCAGCAATAGCATTTATTAACAGTGACTTTAAATTGTTATCTGAGTTGTATATGAGGTAAAAATACATATATATATTTGGAAGTCACTCTACTCTATGAACATTCAATTTAGGGGCATAATCATTTGAACTACTGTATCATTGGAAAAAAAAGTTCTTGTGAAAATGGTGTTGCCCTGACATTTGAGGATTTGTTGATGTTTTTAGAAACAATATCAGAAGCCTAAACCTTTGATCTAATTAATTTTGAGTTTTTGACCTGACGAATCTGAATGATTTAGACATTTAGAAAAACAGCTTTTCAGTCTGATACTCCTTTCTGATTTACTATACTTCTGAACACCCTCAACTCTCAAATTAGTGTTTGAGGTCTGCATTAGTGGCTAAGTACATTTCTGCATTGTTTAAAATTTTTGTGTCTTCTAGTCTGAGAATATCTGGATTGGACTGAATTTCCTCTCGGGGAGATGGATGAAAATAACTTTTTGCAAAACATGACTGCATCATCCCTGAGCACCATTACAACATGCTTAATGGGCTGTAATACTATTTTTATTACCTTACAACTTTAGCTCCCTTAACGTATTTGAAGGTATTTAAAATGCACCTTTGAGCATTGTTCCGTGAGTTTTGTGTCCCTTGAATAAATATTATACCCCTATTGACTTTTTAATTTTGAAATTTGATAACAGCAATGAAACAGAAATCCCTGACCATTTTATATGTTTTGCCACTTCATTTCATATAGGTTCTTTCCCTTTCCAGGGTTGTATTTAGCAGACATTTGTCTGTTTTGAATGGGTGTTACTTAGTTGTTAAAAAAAGAAAAATCCCACTACTTCCCTGTTAATCTTTAACTGTTGTTATGAGCTAAACTGGAAGAGATTGAAATGTTGAAACTAACTTAGACCCTCTACCATCAGAAGTATAGGAGACATCCTTATGGACTAGGTCCCAGAGATGGATGGAGTAAGGCCTGAGCGGCTGAGTATTCCATGAGAGAAGCATCCTAGATGCTGGACATGAAAACTGCCTCCATGTCTCATTCACTTCTGGGGTGATGAAGGGCTTATGTGAATGACTTTGTATAGGTTTCTACCAGGTGAGTCATTAGCTTTCTCCATGGCCTTGGCCAAACTGGGCTCTATAAATGTGTAGGGAATGTACTTCATTGCCAGTGAATCTGACACATTTAGCTGAGAAAAGTCAAACTATGTAGAAATTATACCTGTTAGTACTGTTGGGAATTTACAGTGGTCCAAAGATAGTGTGCAGTGCTTTAAGATTTTTATTTCATTTAACCTTCACAACAATTGCACTAGGTTAGTATTAGTGCTATTATTATCTTCATTTTATAAATGGGAGGACAGATTTATAAATATTAATAATTTACACACAGGCTCAGTGTGCCTGTAAATAGTGGAGCTGTGGTAGAAGGATGTTGTATGTAATATGTAAGTTTTAAGAATTATCTACATTCGTGCCTTCGTCATAGAATTTCAAAGCTAAAAAAACCTTAGAGATCATCCAGTCTTCCACCACCACCACCAATATTTCAGTACTCTGAAGCCCTGAGAATTTGAGTTTTCCTTCAAAATACCCTGATCAAGCTCTGCTACTTTAACAACTTCCCAGGAGGATCTTTATTCTATTGAATTTTGTATTAATATCACTTTATCATAGTTACCATACATACTTTGGATTTAGGCAGGTCCTGAATGGAGTATGTTTGGTTGATAGAGTTTCTTAACCTGCTGAGTTGGGGAGGGTTGCATGGGGCAGGGATTAAGGTGGGGCTGGTCGAGTTGGGATCTATCCAGGCCTTGCATTCGTGGTGGAGATCCCATGCAATGGGTGATGAGATGAGAGTGCATGTGACTTTGGTTGACAGTATTTAAAAGCTGGCAATAGAGAATTAAACAATATACCGGTCCATCCATCTATCTACAAAATAATGTAAACCACCACAGGAAAGGTAAATTGTGATATTGCCTGTATCTGACCATTGTAATACACACTTTTCAGGCTGCTTGATGTTGATATCTTTTCTCTTTTCAAGGAATTTTGGTGCTACCAATTATCTACTTTTTTTATACTGATCAAATGTGATTTATGAAAGCAAGGAGGTGTTACATGATACGATTTTTATGAGGCTCTATATGCCTATTAGAGATGACTCTTTTTGATTCATTTCATTGTTTTTCAAACTTATGTATGTAATCCGCTCGAGGAACATGTTAAAAGATTCTCATTTAGAAATTCTGGGGTGGGGCCCAGGGGTGTCCATTTGATCCCCCTTACCCACCACCGTAGAAGATTTTGATATCAGTGGCTCATAATTGAACTTTAACAGGTATGGGGTTACAAAGATTGTGCTTCTGATCTTTCTAAGAAAAAGATTCCTCTAAAGGTCCTTCATGTAAAACAGAAATATTTAGCTTATTAGGCCACTGGCAGTTTCTTTTTTTCCTTTTTTTTTTTTTTTTTTTTTTGCCAAATACGAAATTGGAGCCTTAGGGCTGCATTTATTTGTCTTTATAGAGACTATATTTAGGAATACCTAGAAACCTAAGAAAACAAAATATTCCGATGGCTTCTTTGATGCAGTATGAGGTTTTCTTTTTAATGTAGATAGTTTGTTTTTGTTGGCCGTGATTCTTTTTATCCAGTCTTATAACCTTGGACTGAGACATGGAGACGACGAACGTTTTTCTTCTCTAGCATCAGAGTATTGGAAATAGACAAGACAAAACTGTGTTGGTATTCATTCTCATCTCTACCGTCAACTTCTTGGTAGTCCCTCCCTTTTTGGAACTATGTTTTAAAGGTACATGTGTGGTGTTTTTAATGTTCATAATTAAATACCAGAATATCCCTGTCTCCACGATGGGCGCAGGTGAACGATATCCAGGTGGTTCCCGGTTTTCTGTTCTTCTAGTCATTGGTCAGCACAGTGTTTTCTGATAGGGCTACAGCTAATGTGTGTGAGCCAGATGCAGAAGCCACTGCTGCCTCCTCCCCAGCGCCTTCCATACCTCCCTGTGCCAGCTGATGAAACAAGGCTTTTGTGTTCTGTGGATAGTCCCCCTCCCATTTCTGTCTCTCTCTTTCCTGCTGTCTTTCCTAAGGCCCCCAAAATAAGCGCTTTGGCTCTGGGGTCAGAGAAAGTCCCTTAGATAGAGAGGCAAGTAAACTAAAGTATGCTGTCAGGCTCCAAGCCAAATAAAGTGCTAAGCATGACAATTAATTGGACAGCTACCAAAATACCTCTTACTGTAACTATAATTCAGAGTATTCCTAGCTGAAGTTAAAAAAAAAATGATACTAATTAATTTGGATGTTTCTGAGAGTGCCCATCAAATGACTGTGCACTATTTGCATGCTAGGTTTTGGCACTGTGGGCAAGGGAAGAGACGGATATTTAGTGAAGCTCTAGCCTTTGTTAGGGATTTAATCCTCTCAGCAAGCCAGGAGGTAGACAGTCATGTCTCCATCTTATAGATGAGGAAAATGCTCATGTAGGCATTTCAAGCTAGAGCTGTCCTGGTCGATTAGGGTCATCTGATCATTTTACTAAATAAAACTGGAAGAGGAATACTCATGTTGAGGATTTTGTGAGAACGGCAAATAATTAAATATACTCTTTATACTGAATAAAATTAACTTGGAAATTTCATTGCACTTCAATTGAATAAAAATAACACAAAAATGAGTTTTTAAAATGAAGGAAGTATACATAATGTTTTCTTTGTGTCTTTTGAATATTTTATTTGGAATCTGGGTAGTCAAATTGGCTTAAATACCCATTTGCTTTGGTTTCAGGGATTTTTTAATGTTTGTTTTGAGTTCCTCAGCAACAGATGTTATTTAAAGAAATATGGGATTGCCTGTCCATTATTAAAACTTTTAAAATTATTTGAAAACATTTTTAAAAACATAATAAAGGATTTATGCTGTTTAATTTTAAAATATCAAATGTAAACCCCAACTCTTCATGTTTTGATGTGTGAATTGATTTGAATTTACTTCGATGAATTCTGTTTTAAGTAGATGTTCTTTCTAAGTATCTTCAATTTAGAACCAAAGTTATTTTCCTAGTTGGATTTTCATTAATCACTTAATGTTTTATTGCTTATCTTTGTGTTTTCATGTTAAAGAGATATTTGTAGATTGTTCATGAATTGTAATTATGTGTTTAAATAAACCACTTTTGGGGGCTTTGTGTAAATTTCCGTTTGATTTATTGTAGACTATAAACAACTCAGGCTCTATTGTTTAAATAAAAAATACTAATCATGTCATATTTCTGCATCATATCCTGATTTATCTTTCAATTTTAACTTTAGAAGTGGCTTCCTCTTTGTTTTCCTGAGCTCAAGGCAAAATTCAGAACACTTAGAACAATGTGAGACAGCAGAGCATTTTCAATGGGAAAAAAAATGTTCAGTTCTACTGCCTTCTCACATTAGTATCTGTTATATTTTTCAAACATGAAGTGCTAGAAAAGTAAATAATAATGATATTGAATGATTTCTTTCTTTAGAAAATCAACTGTCAATTAACTAATGAATATTCTTCTTAATCAGTGTTAATTGACAAATTTCCTGCACTTACAAACTCAGTGCTTGCATAATGGCTTGACTTTGACTCTTCCTGATTTCCCTTTTATGTTTTGGTAATCCTGTTGGGTGTAATTCTATATTATTCCCTAAATTCCCTGGTCTGGAGCTAGATGGAGCTATGAGATCTTTTGTAAATGTATACAAGGCCGGTGGCTCTTCAAATCTACTTGTGACAGTAGTTAGACTAATGCCCACTTTTAAATTCCTCTTGTCCCTTTACTCTTAAAGAGAATGTGGAAGAGAAAGTCTAGACTTTTAAAATAATCATTTAAATGCACCGATAGTCATATAGCTAGCTCCCTATCATTTGTTACTGAGCAGATCAAAAAACAAAAACAAAAACTCCTGAAACCAAAACCAAAGAAAAACTCACACAGCTATAGATACGTCTACCCTTAACACTGTTAACTCAAAACCAGATTAAATGTTTTTTCGTTAAAAATGTAATTATTTTTGTTTTCTTTTCCAAAGGTTATACTCAGAAATCCATAAAATACAGACAATGATGGAAAAAGGAGCATATGGCAATTGTTTCAGGACTCGTCTGCCAAATTTTATACACACATATGTTTTATAGATAGACATATACATAATATATGCAATATATGTATGTATATAATTATAAGTGTGGAAAATATTTCACAAAAGTTTTTTGATTAAAATTTAGAGAGAAGTGACTTTCATGGTTTCCCTGTATATAGGGACATTTAGAAGGTCTCATCATTGAATCTTATTCATGCCTACAAAACACTTTGGGAGGAAATGCTATTAGATTTTTGTGGGGTTATTTTGTTTGTTTTTTGCTCACCTTTTTTATTGGGCCAGCTATCCAGGTTCCTTGGCTTGTTCCTGGATGAGTTTATGTCCTAAGAAATATGCCCAAACTGTCTTACTGCTGAATATCTGTTAGAAGTTGTTAAAGGTCATCTACTTTGAGAAACTACCTGTAATAAACCCCTTGATGTGATTCTCTAATTGGATTAACTCCAGCTCTATGCTATTCTGATATTTGGATAATCATTTGGATAATTTTCATTTACCTATTTGGCAGACACCTACTGAAATCAAATACTCATTTGAACTCTGCGCTCTGTTTAGCTTTTTAAGTTACTTGCAGACTTTCACCTGCATCTTTTACTGCAACTTGCACTCTTTAAACATCTCTGTAATGTCCCTTTATATTCTGTCCTTACTTGTTTCTCAAATCTAAAGAGATGTAAACAGTATTTCAAATGGTTTCTAAAGGCAGTAAGGGGTAGGGAGGTGGTTTTTGGTTTGGCTTCTATAAGCACTTCACCCTAAGAAAGTATTTATCCATTAATTAAATAAAAAGATAAATTTTATAACGGTAATTATTATAATCCTTATGAAATAAGTAATAGGTAATTAGTTAACAGATAAATAGATGGAAGATCTTACATCTGAAAGACCTCTGAGCAGCTAAAATATGAGAAAGAAGAGTAGGCACCAAAGTTTATGTCCTTTACAGGCAGAATCTTTTTTTCTTGCTTTACACACAGTTTGGCCAGGCTTCACTGTCAGCCTTTTTTCCCAAGGGAGACTTGAGTGTTGTCCTATCCTCACAGCAGTAATATATGGTAAAGGCTGTTAGTCCTATTTTAACAGGTAAGGAAGCTGTAGCTCACGGGTCCCAAGCCCCTGGTCTGAAATCATGCAGCTGGTAAAGTGGAAGATCTAGACTCAGTTGTCTGAGTCTCTGTTCATTATTCATTTGTCCAAGCAGACATCCCACCACCCATCCACAGTACTTTCTTAAGCACGTATTTTGTGCCAGACTCTCTTTAAGTTGCTGAGCATTTAATGGTAAACTGGACCTTTGAGGTTTGTGCATTAGTAGAATCCAGATTCTTATGAAGGGAGACAGACAGTAAATAAGTTGGAAAAATAAAACAGTACAAAACTGCAGTGTGATACTAAAGGGGAAAACAGCATCATGTGTAACTAGAAACAACCCCAGGTAGCTTGGTTAGGGAATGTCTTCTGCAGAAGTCACACCTGAGTCCACATTGTGATTCTAGCAGCAAACAGGAGAAAGAAAAGATAGTAGGCAGCTGGCAGTGAGAAGAGAGGCAGGCTAATAGCAGACAAGTAGAGATGTCAGAATAAAACAAAACTAAGAGTGCAGTAGCTCTAGTATTAGGAGCATTATTAAGTAGCCCCTTCTAACACAGATCTCTCTCAGGATAGCCCTGTATTACAACAGAGTGCTTTAATTGGCGCTCACGATGATTAAAATGAGTTTTATAAAAAAGAGATGGTATGTAAATTCTGTTTCAGAAAGTAAGTACTTGGAAACAGTTTTAGGAAAAGTAATAAATTTGAAATAGATGAGTTTACAGCTTAAAATGGGTAAAGAACCATTAGTAAAACGTTCATTTCAAAAGAAAGCTATGATATTGAAGATGACAGGGAGGGAGGCTTAAGTGCAGCATTTGTATGTCCTCGTTTTTAAAAGGCTTCCAATCTATGTGGACATACCAGAGGGGTAAAATGTTTCATTATTTTTCTTAAGTTGAGGCATACGTACAAAAGGCACATACTTTAAGTGAACAGTTTGATGAGTTTTAATAAATGTAATCACGTATGTAACCAGCACTCCAATAAAGATGTGGAACTTCTCCGTTACTCCACTAGGTTGCCGCGTCCCTCCATCCAGTTAGTTCTCCCTCACCCCCGGAGGCAATCGCTGTTCTTATTCTTATCACCCTCGCTTACTTCTAGAACTGCTTATAAATGGAAACATGGTTGATACTGGGCGGGGTAGCTTATATTATTCAACATAATGTTTGTGAAATTTGTCTACCTTGTTGTGTGCATCAGTGGTTTATTCCCTTTTTTAAATTTAGATCTGAGTTCTTGTTCTGTTGCTCAGGCTGACATGCAGTGGCCCAGTTATAGTTCACTGCAGCCTTGAACTCCTGGGCTCACAAGATCCTCCTGCCTCAGCTTCCAGAGTCTCTGGGATTATAGGTATGAGCCACTGTGCCGACTTTATTCCTTTTATTTATTGAGTAATATTCCATTGTATGAATATACCACAGTTTATTCATTCTCCTCCTTAGCTATGCTAAAGGTCATGAAGTGATATCTTGTGGTGTTTTAAATTTACACTTCCTTATTAATGATTTGGTCTTTTATTATTTTTTAAAGTTTAATCAATGTTTTCAACAATTTTACTGAGATATAACTTATATACCACAAAGTTTTCCCATTTAAAGTGGGCAGATCAGTGGTTTGTGGTATATTTACAGAGTTATGCAGTTATCACCATAATTTCATATTAGAACAGTTTTGTTACCTCAAAAAGAAATCTTGTTTCTATTAGCAGTCACTCCCCATTTCCAATCTATATATTTTTAGATGTTTTATTATATATTCTTTATTAAAGTCCTAGTAAATACCTCTTTTGGCTTTATGTCTGTGCACTTAGAGCATAAAGATGGCACATTGCCTTCTAGTTCCATCTTTTCCAATTCCTTTGTGGAGCATCTTGGGAAAATCTTCAGATGGTGTCTAATAGCAGTGCTCTCGAACTTTAACGTTCATGTCAATAACCTAGGGATCTTGCTAAGATGCAGATTCTATGTAGATGGGTCTGGGTGGGCCTGAGATTCTATATTTCTAACCAGTTCCCACATGAGGTCAGTGCTGCAGGTCTGTGAGACCAGTTTGAGCAGCTTGGTAAGAGATTTTGGTTGGCAGTGTCTTAAAAGAGAGACAGTGTAACAAAGACTGTATTTATGTTGTAACCTTTTTATCTGATGATTTATATGCACATAAAGTTTTTGTTCTCAGAACAGTTCTTAATCCATTTTGTGTTTTTGAAAAGTTCATCACATCTCTTTGTAGGTATGTAAAATAGAATAGACTTTAAGAGTTTTAAAGGTAGGATTAAGAGGAAGGCCCTAAAAATCTTATAGCATGTCATTAGTTTGTTGATAACTCACTAAGGACACTGCTGAAGAATGAATAAGAAACATATGTATAGAGAGAATCCTTTAGGGTCTCATTGGGGCCCAGTCGACTATGACTACGATTTCTTCAAAGCCCTCCGAAGGGTCTTTCCTCAATGTCTGGAACCAGTCCTTCATGGGCTGCTCCCAGAGCCTTTTGGGGACCTGTGGTGAAGTGGGAATTGTACTCAGATTTGCAGACTGTGATAATGGAACTAGTGCTGAGCTATTGGCCCAGGTCTTTGGAAACTGAGCAGTGTATCCATTCCTATCTCAGGCAGTGGATTATTAGCTGAAAGACAAACGAAAAGGGCATACTGTACTCAATAATTACATTGAAAACATTAAGTTTGGATTTAATCTTTTGCCTCATAAAATGCAATAATCCAGGGGCTCATTTACAGAACCATCTTTGCAAATGTAATAGCTTTAACTGAATCAACACTTGGTAAAAGCTATGTACCTTTAGTTTAAATGCAAATATTTTCTTAAAGTTGGCTATAAAGCACATTTTGTAGAGCAAATGAGATTTTTCTACCATTCTTCATCATATAATTGGAGATATGTTTCTATAGACAAAACTATCCTTGGATTGAGTTGAAGAATTTTGATTTTATGCAAAAAATTTAGAAGTGACAGACACCCCATGCTACTCTAAGGCTTGGCAGACATGTAGGCCTAACAAATACGATGCAAGAGAGACTATACATCTTGAGTTTTTTGTTTTTAGTTCTTTTAACAAGTTGGAGCTCTGCCTCAGAGAGCTGTTCCGTTACATTCATATGGAGGCCTCTTTTGAGACCCCCAGATGCTTAGAATCTTGCTTCCTTGGAGTGGTTTTTCCCTCATGTCCAATTCTTATTAAATTTTAAGTTCTATTAAAGTGTTAAATTTTACCAGTAGGGGCCTTTGCCTTACATTGTCTGAAGTCTTGACTGAAAAGCCCTTAATTTGAAGATCCAGGTTAAGTATAATACATCAGAGCTCTCGACTATAGAAATTTTGTATAGTGAGTTTATTTAAAGTGAAGTACAGTTGACCCTTGAACCAACTGTGTGTGTCCAACAACCCTTGGAACCGTGTGGGTCCACTTACACAAAGATTTTTTTCAACCAAATGTAGATGGAAAATATGGTACTCAGAGGGATGGAAACCTGCTTATACGGAGAGCTGACTTTTCCTGTGCATGGGTTCTGCGGGGCCGACTGCAGGACCTGAGTACGCGCAGAGTTTGGTATAGGAAAGCAATCTCCCCGCGTATACTGGGGGACAACTGTATATAATTCTTACTGTCACTCTACCAAAGAATATCACCAAAGATATCAGGATTCATGAGGGCTCAATATACAACGACTTTCTGAATTGAAACAGAATAATTTTTTTAAGGAGTGGAGGAGCAGTACATTAGAATTTAGTAATGATAACGCAGCAAGTTTGCAGACAGGAGAACACTGTGTTTCTTCTCAAGTCTAGCCAAATACTGTGTGTCAGTTTGGAAAACCGGTTGGGAGCCCAAATTGTTGTTTTGTTCATTTCAGAAAGAACAATTCTGGCTTCAGCGATTTAACTATGGCGGGGTATGTTCTTAGAACTGAGTTACTTCCTCAGACTGAACATATTAAATTAGTTTCAATTTCCTGCCAAAATTTATAGACAGGTTGTAAATGAAAAAGCTGCCTCTGCTCTTCATTATCACTATGTATTATAGTTTTTTAAATAAAAATGTTATTTTCTTTCACCTACTGTCAGATATTAAACTACAGAGGCATCCATCAACAGTTTTGTTGGCACTCTAAAGAAGAAAGTCCTACAACAGCACACCTGGCTTTAGTGTTATAGCATAGAGTTAGTGTTGCAAGGTGACTTTGATATGTCAGAAAAGCTAATTATGTCCCATCAAAGGACTGAAGAAATTGCCTTTTTTAATGAAAAGTATTTTATAGGAGGTGACAATGATCTTAGGCAAAGCAGTAAAACTGGGTATATAATTATATAAATTCTTTAAATTCTTATTAGACTTAGCTAATTGACATGTTACTGTCCAATAATACAGAAAAAAAATTGTTAAACATAAAAACCAGAACAATGATTTTGGACTGTACAGATACAGTCTAATCTTAAATTGAGTCTCTCTCACCATTTTTTCTTCCAAATTCAGTGTCATTTGGAAGAAAATGTCAAATTATTTATGGTCATGCATGTTTTTATTTTATGTTGAAACAAGAGTATGGCAGATTTTAATACGAATTAACTATTAGTAATATATATATGCTCCTTAAAATAAAAACACAGTTTTCCTAGCTAAGGGTAATAAAGTGCCCAAATCTCTTTGCACTTTTATAGACATGTGTATGAGTATACATATACGTATGTGCACATGTCACGTGTATATGAATTCAATTTTTCTTTTGGGGAGCCATATCGAGGGGGAGCATGAAGTGAGTCCTGCTGTTTGGTATATTAGGATTAAGAGCAGAACTTTTTGTTGTTAGCTTTGACAGAATGTCTGTGATTATTAGTGATGTCTTTTTTTAGAAAATTGTAAATTATAGGAATGCTGCACAGGAAGAAAGAAATGAAGCATGCAGTAGTTATTTAGGTTTACAAGATTGACAATGATTTTTTTTTCTTTACGGAAGGTTCAGTACTTAAAGTAGAAAGCTGTAATTGTTGTTTGCTTTAGATGCCCTTAGCTATTTGGGATGTGGAAAGATGTATGCTATAAATGTTTTATTCCCAGAATTGTCATCACTTCAAAATGGTTCAATTATAGCTGTTTTGTAGGAAAGGTGCACGAAGAAACAATTTCTGTCAGTATTCTGTAGTAATGACCATTCTGTTTTTTAAAAATTGCAAATGTAAAAGAAAAAGCCCATCTTTTGTTGCCGGACACATTCGGGGACAAGGAGTGTCGTTCCTGGAGCTCCCTGTGTCTGTATCTCGATGGAAGTCCGTCCAAGCAGGGGCTGTGACAGGGCGACCGACACAGAGCAGTCGGTTTGGCGCTGGGGCGAGAGGACTTCTCAGAGCATACTTAAGGCTGTCTGGATTTACGACACTGAAATGTTGTTTCAGTTATAGTGAATCATTAAGATATCAACTGAGCCAGGTCACAGAGCCCTGGCCTGTGAGTCAGGGAGTTGGGTTCTGGTGTTAATCCTCATCCTAACTCATGTTCAGTGACGCTGGGAAAATCACCTCACCTCTCTGAGCATCTCAGGGTGATATGGTCAGCTCCAAGATCACCTAGATTCTATGGAAATGTGACACTCAGTATAAAAGTGGGCCATTTATAGGTTATTTTGGGAACCAAACGCTTTAATGGGTTGTCAGGGGGCAGGGGTAGAACAAAATTCTGAAAGAACTTTTGATTGCTCACAGTGTGACTTTGCAAAACTGTTAAAGATTGTCTATGGTCAGCATTAAAGGTTTGAAGAATTGCACGTTTGGTTGAGGTGGTTTGTCTGTAAACTTTTGCCTAATCAATTTGTGTACTTACAGCCCATGTACTTCAGCTTAATTCCGAAATTAGATTTGCAGAGCCTGGATATCACTGACTTTATTCTTCTTACAAAGTGCGGGGTGGACCAGCCAAGAAAAGCCAGGTGCCAGCCTCCAGTCAGATTTAAATTGACTCTAACTGATGATTAGTAGAATTTCAGTGGGAAATAAAGGCAGGGTTATTTTCACTTTGATTGTTTTATTAAGTGTGAAATAGCTAAGGATCCTTTTATATTGATCAGACATAATATGGCTGTTCTGAAGGACGCACTTCTTTGATGTACCTGGATTGTGCTTCTCAAAGGGAAGAGATTGGATCCATGATTTTCTTTTCCAGACTGCCAACTTCTGATATGTGGAGATTGCTCTATAAAATGACCCTCTTTCTGAAAGATTGTTCTTACTCTTTTCAAATGGGCTATCAAAGCTCAAGAAAAGAAAAATTTTGCTATAGATATTCTTGGAGAAAGCGTGAAAGTTGTTTGTGATTTAACACAGTTTAGCATGTCGAACTTACCAGCTGTTTTTCCATCTCTGTCTTTGGCTGGTTGCCAGAAAGTTCCGTACATATTATATATACATAATTACATATGATATATATGTACCTCATACGTAGAAAGCATGCACACATACACCTGCAGTTTGAAATACAGCAGAGTACATAAAATCTTTGTTATCTCCCAGAAATGTACAGCTGATGTGAGGCTGCACACAAATGACTTTCCCATGGACAGGATGTCTGGTCTAACTACTTTAAAAAATCGCATAACCCTATAGGGAGCCCTAGCTAACTAATACAATAATTATCTAGGAGTGGAGCCAACATCCTGCAATTATATTAGAACAAACGTGCTGCAGTGTTTCTGTTCATGTATGTCTCTTGCCATCTTGAATTAATATTTTATCATATTTCATTAAGAAAAAATCAGAGAAGCCTTGGAAACAAGATCATTGGAATTACCTGGTATATAAGATTAGGAAATTTCTATGAAACTTCTTCCATCTTGACAAAATAATTTAACACCACTGAAAGTAATTGATGTCTACCTCATAGTTAAATAGAGGCAAGCGTTTTCTTGAGGTCTGTGCTTTAGAAAAATATGACCATATTAGATGTTATCTTTAGCTTCTTATTTTTTAAAATTATTTTCTTCAAAGAATGCCAATATTGTTAATATGTACTTTTGGTTGAGCAGTCTGTGTGTGCTTGTGTGTATCTGTGTCTATGTAAAGTACCATGTTAAAAACTGTAATTATTTAAATCCTTTCTTTTGGCTGAATATAGAGTATATTAACGTATTAACAAGGCTCAACATCTACAAGTTGGTAAATCTTGATTGATAGCTATTTCTTCAGCAGATTGCTGTATATTTTTATACCTAATTTGATTATACTTTGACAATGTAACTTTTGAAATTTTGCTCAATAATATTAGAAAGCAGTGAGCAAGATTTAAGTTTTTTTTTTTGAGGCCTGAAGGACTCACCATTGTTATTTTCATTGGTGGGGAAATTGGTTGTTTTAACCTGTATACCTCAATTTGAAAAATAAGGAAAACTGTTGAACTTGGTCTACAACAGGGGCATGCTGAAGCCAGCTGTGAATGGGCTTCTTTAAAAAGCCAAAGTCCTGGTGGATTCCAGGCCAGGCTAATGAAGGAAGCTAAGAGGTTGTTGGTGCCTCTGAGTAGTGAAAAAAAAAAAAAAAAAAAGAGTGGATTGTTCAGAGAAAGAGTTTGTAACCAGGAGTCAGGAGTACTGCTGTTAAGGGGCATGCATCTGTTGTTAACATCTAGGCCTCTCTTTTCCTCCCCCAGAATGATAAAGAAGTCCTTTTGCACTGTCCCTCAATCTCAAATGTTCTTGGGGCCACAAAGCTAGCCCAAGTCCCAAGAATTGGTGTCACTCTGTGACTTTCACTTTTTGTAGGGCCAGTAGACAGCTGGCAGCCCTGACTGAAGCATTGCCAAGGAACATTCTGGTATCAGGCAACATGAATATCAGAAAAACTCACATGCATGCTTCCTCTTCCCTGTAGTGAGGGGCAGAGCAAGGCTCCTCCTGCGCTGAAGCACAGCGCTGCATGTAAATGGACTTCTGCTACCTTTGGAATACGATGACTGCAGTTTGTTTTAATTTCAAAACTTTGTGTAACAAGAAAAGCAGTTTTGTAAGTTTCCCATGTTTAAAAATCTGCACCATGCCTCTGTTTCCTGGAAGGACGAATGCAGTGAGAAATCTTTGTTGCCTGCCAATACTTTAGTCTCGTTGTGTACAGAGTTATCATTAAGTGTAGTGCTAAATTGCTTTAAATATTTTTTGTAGATTATGTCTTCTGTGAGGACAATAATCGGATAATCCTTCTATGATCCCCCTAAAATTTAGCATAATATTGGGTAATTCACAGATGTCAATAGACTGCTTTACCATTGGATTGATTTGTGTTTTTGGCAAACGGCTGATTACAAAAAGCTTTATTTGCAGATTGCCTCTTTTATTTACCTCCCCTGCTTCATTCTTCACAAAGGATTACTTAACATATGGGTAATCAGACTCCTTGACAACGCATCCACATTGAAGGCTACTGGTTGGTTCTGTGGGCTCCAAACAGGGATTCCTGCCATAGGATCTTGTCAATGCCATCACCTTGATTTAGAACCTTGCTAGTCAGAGCATAATGTGTGCATAGCATGGCATCACCTGTGAGATTATTGGAAATGCAAAATCTTGCCCCTCCTCCTCAGCACTGACTTAGAAGCCTTTTGAGGGACTATAGGTGGTTGGGAGTCTCTGAGTATTCTAAGCTGCTACGATAGAACCTCAGAGAGTTAACTTATGATATCATAAAATACCATTCAGGATGACTTTGGCAGTCCTGGTAGAGTTTGGGGGTTATTCCAATCCCATTCTTTGTATCCCTTTACTGGGAAAAACGGGACTGGACTTTTCTATAAACAGAATGAGCTTCCCATGTTCTTTTATTTATTTTTATTTTTTGTTGATTCATTTATTTTTTATTTCAGCATATTACAAGGGTACAAATGTTTAGGTTACGTATGTTGCCTTTGTCCCACCTGAGTCAGAGCTTCAAGTATGTCCGTCCTCCAGATGGTGCGCACCACACCCATTAGGTGTGAATATACCCATCCCCACTTGCCTGACACCTGATGAATGTTACCACTAAATGTGCACATAAGTATTGATCAGTTAATATCAATTTGATGGTAAGTATATGTGGTACTTGTTTTTCCATTCTTGTGATACTTACCTTAGTAGAATGGGCTCCAGCTCTGTCCAGGATAATACAAGAGGTGCTAGATCACCATTGTTTTTTTGTGGCTAAATAGTACTCCATGGTATACATATACCACATTTTATTAATCCATTCATGTATTGTTGGGCACTTGGGTTGTTTTCACATCTTTGCAATTGTGAATTGTGCTGCTATAAACATTCTAGTGCAGATTTTTTTTTATAGAATGTCTTTTGTTCCTTTGGGTAGATGTCTAGTAATGGGATTGCTGGATCAAATGGTAGTTGTGTTTTTAGCTATCTGCATGTTGCTTTCCACGAAAGTTGTATTAGTTTGCAGTCCTACAAGTAGAATATGAGTGTTTTGTCTCTCCACATCCACGCCAACATTTGCTGTTTTGGGACTTTTTGATAAAAGCCATTCTCACCGGAGTTAAATAATTCCTCATTGTGGTTTTGATTTGCATTTCCCTGATTAGAAATGTTGAGCATTTTTTCATATGTTTGTTGGCCATTAGTCTGTCTTCTTTTGCAAAGTTTCTGTTCATGTCCTTTGCCTACTTTTTAATGGGGGAGGGGGAGGTTGATTTTTTTCTTGCTTATTTTCCTGAGTTCTGTATAGATTCTGGTTATCAACCCTTTATCGAATGTGTAGCATGAGAATATTTTCTCCCATTCAGTAGGTTGTCTGTTTACTCTCGTGATAATTTCCTTGGCTCTATAGAAGCTTTTTAATTTGATTATTTCCCATTTATTTATTTTTGTTGCTGTGATTGCTTTTGGGGTCATCTTCATAAATTCTTTCCCTAGGCCAATGGCTATAAGAGTTTTTGTGCTGGGAAAATTGGGTAGCCACATGTAGAAGACTGAAACAGGATCCACACCTCTCACCTCCTAAAAAAAAATCAACTCACAGTGGATAACAGACTTAAACCTAGTGCATGAAACTGTAAGAATTCTAGAAGAAAATGTTGGAAAACCCATGTTCTTTTAAGGATACCTTGTGGTCCATGCCTAGAAAGCATTCCTTAATTTTCTTCAATCTGTTTGGAATATCATATAAGAATTTATATATTTTCTCAGTATCTCTGCAAGTGCTAGTAAAAACGAAGTTTTCAAATGATTGTTGAATCACCATTGTTGTCATCATTACCTATTATATTGGCACTATAAAGTAGTGGGCTTTGGAAACAGCTGTAACTGGGTTTCGATCCTGGACTTGCTGCTTATGAGAACTATGCAGCCTTGAGCAAGTTACTTAATCTCTCTGAACCTTAGTATCTTCAACTAAATGGGACTATGAAACTAATCTCTGTGTCCAATCTCTTTGCTTCACTTTGGTTTAAGACTTTACCAAGGAAGGATTTGAGAAGATGTAAATACATCATGTGTCGCATGTATCCAATAAGGGTGGAAATCATCACCATCTTTTCCTTCTTATGGTCGTCCTCACCAACACTTGTAGTCTTAACAGTAACTGTGTTTTTTTACCCAAAGTACTGTTGAGACCTAAATTGTTGTTTATTGTTTCACTTTTGGTCAGTGATGTGTTTTATGTATTCAGATACATGAACTACATTTTCTTTGTGGGAATAAAGATAAGTTAGTAGCCAAATCTTTCAAATCTTCTAAGATTAAAAGGGAAACTTCTCTAGTAGCAGATAGAAGATAGCTGAGAGCCCATTTAATCCTCAAAGACCATTGCAAATGAGATTATTGCTAATGAGAGAAGAGCCAATAGGATGAAAAATATTAGTAGAGTATGTCTACAAATTAGGAATGCAACTGTTGAACAAATGAAAGAGGCCCACTTTACTAAGAATAAATAGAGAATTTATAATTTGAATACTTTTAAATAGAATCATGGCTTTATAACCAATCACATTTTCTTTATTAAATCACTTATATTTTTGCAAAGAAATCATGAAACTGGAAATAGAATAGAAAATTTCCTTCTGGAAATAGTAGAGTGTTCTTTTGTGTGTGTGAGAATAAATTTTTTTTTCCCAGAGAGAACTAATATTTATTGAACACCATTTATTCTAGTCACAGCACATGTTTTGCTTCATCCTCATGGAGGTCTTATGAGGTACATTATTGTGTTGTTCATATTTTAAAGATAAGAAAATCTTCTCAGATTAGTGAACTGGAAATTCACTGAAGATCTGTGTTTGCTTCACTTAGAGATTGACTGTTAAAAGGGGCATAGAGATTGGAAACAATTTGTCTAACCTGATTATTGGTTGTAGAGGGTATACTTTAATGTGTTTTAGGTATACAGTTGGTTGCATAGGTGTCTGATGCCAGAGTTAAATTGTGAAAACCTTGAATATTCATTGACTCTTGCTTTATATCCCAAGTACAATTTTGCATACTTTGTAGTTGCTCAAGAAATGTTTGTGGGACCAATGCTGAATGAGCCACACACTGTGCCTCTGCACTACGGCTTCTCAGCACGATGGTCATCACCAGAACAGATTCACTTCTCCCAGATTTGCCTTGCCATTTTCTAGGTGCTGTTACCACACACTTGGTCACCTGCTGAGAATGGCGTCATTGCAGATTGTTTTCCATAGTTGTTCTGTCTACAATTTTGAGGCTTAATCAAATAATCCTTCAAGCTATTTGAAGCCTTCAATATTGTTTGCAAAACCCACAAAGCATTTGCCAGACTGAACCAACTATCAAAGAAGGCAGGACTCAGTTGTCTAATGAGTCTTCTCTGGTGGGTTGGTTCCATCTGCAGAGTGGAGATAGGAGGAGACAAATATCATCCTCCTGTTTCTCCATAAACCAGAGTCAAAAATTAGGTTGTGTGTTCTCAACCTGTTTTTATGAGTTCCCTTCATAAATCATGCCATCCATCATCGCATAAGCATTTGGCCCCTATTATAAGACGTCAAGAGAGCTGTCACTATTGCTTTAGCACCAGTGTCTCTGATAAATATTGGAAATGCTGTAAGATCTCTTTTAGTGAATTCCTGGGTGTTACCTGCCAGCACTTTGGGTCTTGGTGTTTTATGAATTATTCTTTAGCTTATGTATTCCATCACATTTGACAGTTCTGATTAATGGTCTTTAGGCTAAATAGTAGTTTTTAAACAAAGGAAAATACTCAATATTATTAAGAAGGACCTGCTTGGATCAGCTATAGGGATGCAGAATGTGGATATTAAATCTATTTGAGATTGCTGTCTATGTATACCATGTGAAATTATACAAACAAATATAATCAATACTTTCTCTTTAATGTCAAGTAAGCCCCATAAAAACCATTTGGTTCATTTTGAGCTGGCTGGGACCACTAAAGAATAAAAATGTTTTCTGTGGACTGAGAATGATCTGGAGATGAGGACACTTGGGAATTCTTGTCCTTTGAAGGACTGTCAGACAGTTGGTCTGTTTAACATCAGGGTGTCATACGAAGGCAATTTTTTTAGATGGGGCTTTAGCCTAATGACTGTGACTGCCTAACAGTCACTACTGGTGTCTGGCAGGCAGTTGAGGTATTTTTCAAAGTCCCACAGGGTATGTATCATTACACGGAACGTTTTATGCAGCAAACTCATTGAGGCATTTTGACATTACTTTTTAAAATCAGTTTTTAGTTCCATCTGTTCAAGAATAGGTAAACTGAATCTCTTTGGTTCCTTTGTTTTTTGTTTAGGGAAAGTTATCTGTTCAATTGAGATGAAGAGTAATTGGGTTATATTACTGTAATTCATTTATTAACAGAGCATTAGAATCCACAGTAGTGTGTTTCCATCTTAGAACCCACAAATTACCAATTAAACACAATCTTCTATTCCAAAACAATGTGATTATTTTTATTTAAGCCCGTTTTGGAAGCTGAGTCACTCACCACCTGCATATATCTTTGTTTAAAAAGCATTAGTGGAATATTACTGAGGCTGAAGCCATAACTTGTTCGTGATTTCCACAGGGAAATGATGATAGCTGTTCAGTCTTACAACAGCTCAGCCATTTTTGGGCTGTCCCTTCTGCATGTGGATAGTTATAGCAAGTTTTTAAAGCAAAACTCAAATTATACCATAGTAACAATAAAATTAATTTACTTGAGAATGGAGGTAAACTACTATATAAATTAAAAGAAGGCCAAACTGCTGTAGGTGAGAATGCTGTTTTCTTTGATTTAACAGTATTAATGGAGCACTATTCTATACATGGCTCCATTTCATATCCTTTGGGGATTTTAGCAATTTAAAATCACATCCCTGCCCTCAAGCAGAGTATAACGTAAGTGGAGACATAAAATGAACACACATGAAAAACTAAATAGCAATACAAGGCAAACCTACAAGAGGCAAAAGACAAGACAGTGTATTTTGCAGTACTAAAATTTGGCACAGGCATTGGATAGTGTGAGCTTACGGCAAAGGGCTCACTGTGGATTTGAGAAGCCAGAGATGTCTTCAGAGAGGAGGTGAAATTCGAGTTGACTCTTGAGCAATATGTGAGAGCTCTTAAGGCTCCAGCATTCCAACTGGGAGGGCAGGGAGGTCCATGGAATGGGTAAAGGAGAGAATTGAGAGGCAGGGCAGTAGTGAGGAGGCTGGGATCAGAAGAGCAGAAGTGGAATGACAGATAGCACCAGGCACCAGCTTTGCAGGTAGGAGAGAAGTTCAGAAGCAGTGAAAAATCTATGCTTTTCTAGACATCTGTGTGGAAATATCCATCAAACATTTGTGAGCGTGCAGTGCGATTCATCAACAATAAGACTGAGGGATACCAATCTTGAAGTGTTCCCAGCAGAGGACACTGGGTGGTTGGGGCAGCAGGTGATGATACAGAGTGAGAAGTGTAGTGCACCAAGATGTTCTAGAAGAAGAGAGAAGACAGCAGTCAGAGGGCAGACAGAGCAGAGAGAGTACGTGCATGCATGCAGTCTCACAAGCTGAAGGAATAGAAAGGGCCTTGAAGTAGGCATCAAAGGGCACGTACATGTGTTAGAAGATTTGCAAGGGCTGAGATATGAGGTCTGAGAAAAGTACATTGGTCAAGACAGTAAAAATCTTTTGAGGATCCAGTAAAACAGAAAAAAAAAAAGCCAAAAGTTAGAGTAGGAGAGAATAGTTAGATATTATGTGAAACATTAGGGCTGGCAGATCAGGTAGATTCTATAAGCTAAAGAACTGTAGATGATACTTCTAATAGTCTGTTTATCCCCCAGATGACCACGGCCAGAAGAGGAATATTATGTGCCAGTGACAGGGTGATATAGTAGAGGTGGTATCTCTGGACTCCCAGGGCTCAGCACTTCATGTATCTATGACGTTCCAGCATTTCAGGAAAACTGAGTCAGCTGTGCTTCTTTTTCATTTTGTATCCCGGTTATTCTAGATTCGTTTTCTAGACCCAATAACTCTTCAGGGCTGTTCCAGTGCAGATGTGAGCATTCCAAATCCATTGTTTCCCATTCTTTACACAAATATAGCATGGCTCCTTCTGAAGGTCTTGTCTGCTTTTCCTTTATCATCTCAATTCTTCTGACTTTCCTAAGAATTAAAGACACAAAAGGGTTTTACAGAGAATGCCATGTGGCAAACAAAACAGTTCTGTCTTTCTGTCATATATAAAAGAGATCCTGACGTTTGCCACCTTCCTCAGTGGGCAATACCCATCACATAATTTGCAGGGCCCAGTGCAAAATGGAAATGTCGGTCCATTGTTCTAAACTAATTAAGAAATTCAAAGCAACAACAACGAAGCATTAAACAAAGCAAAGCATGGGACCCTCTTTGATTACACATTACTCACAAAGCCAGCCCTGTCTATGGGACTGTCCAAGGCCAGCAAGATGGCAGTATCATTCTGGCATGTTAAGAAGAAACATGATACAAAGGAATACTATGAACGTTTAAACAAAAAAGTGAATATTTGTTGACTAAGATTCATTCATGATGTTAAATGATTTCTAACCAGTCAGCAGGCTTGGCTGGGTATACCTCGTACAGTCATTCACGGTGTCAAAATATTTACTGTTATTTTTTACATCCAGTTCACTACTGATCCCACAAAGTAGGCGCAGGTGGTGAAGAGAAAATTGAAGATATTAGGACTCTTTCAGAGTAACCAAACTGAAAGTCCCCTTTCACTAAACTCACAAACGTGTTTTCTAATAGCCACGTTCCTTCAAACTGGGAAACAGTCTAATCAGTTACCCAGAATTGCTGATTCTGAAACCATCTGAATTATGTGATGTGTTTTTTCTTCCTGTAGAAAGAGGTGTACAGTGTTTTTTTTTCCTGGAAGTTTAATTTTACTTCTGGCGTGTGTTCTCTGGGGCTATCCGTTTTATAGCAATTGCACTCAGTGTTTACCGGGTCTGCCTTGCCTTTTCCCTGCGCTGGCAGGTAGCACTCACGCACTGCAACCCAGCTGGCCCCCAGCTGGCACTCGAGGCACCGTGTCGATGGTGCAGTGGTTACAGTGTGTGCTGGATTGGTTCAGAATTGCACATATAGTGGGCATTTCACAAATACTTATTGACAGATACATAGAAGATAACTGAGCGTGGTGATTTGAGGAAGTTTTGTACTTTCCTAACATACCTAGTAGTAGAAAATAATTTTCAGCCACTAGTCAAGAAGTTTCATTTGCCTCCACATCCAAGGCTGATGAAATATGTGCTTCTGGCCAAAATGTGTGTACAGTAGACATATATTAAGTTCACTGGGTCATTATTTGAAGGAACAGTATATTAACAGATCTCCTGTGTTCAGGGTGCTATCACTGATTCCCTTCCCCCATTGTCTTTGAGGATTTTTCTATAAATGAAATTAGCTGAAGGAAACCAGGAGACCTGCTCCACCAAGAGTGTCACGCAGTGACAACTGAGATAGATACACACATGGCCTAAGGCCTGCTAGCTACAGGGAGGAGGGCTGTCCCCACTCGCTCTACCGCCCATCCCATCCTCCCTTGCTCATTTTTATTAAGTGACAGCACGTTTTACTGCAGCTAGTACAGCATCTTTGCTGTCTGGAGGATATTGTTTTTGATGCGGATGTTGTTTTGGATCTAAAACAACTGTGACATTGATCCTTTTCAACAAGCAAGAGATACTATCTCTTGCCATCATCCACTGCCTCTGCTAGGAATTCTCTGCTATTCTAGGAATCTGTATCTAATTACCTGTGCAGCTAATTACCTCTTCCATGTTAAGCAGCAGCAGTAATCTCATTTCCCTTTCAAGTCCATTTTATGGCATCAAACTGTATTATATTCCCCTTTTAATGGCTGCTGACAAAATTACAGCAGCACCACCCAGGACTTGATGAGGAATCAGCCTGCCCATGACACAGCCGCACCTTGAGTGTTTTCTGTTGAGTCCTTTTCTTTTTTACAGTGTGTTATTAAATACCTATACATTTGAATCATCTCCCCCATAGCTCCATTTGTTTGATTAGCGTTATGATACTGTGACAAGACACTATATCAGTAGTAATCGATCTGATTAGCATGGAGATGATATGAACATAGATTGTATTGATGTTTAATAGTGCAGGCATCCAGGTGCTGTAAACATTATAGATGTTTTTGTATGCTGTGTGCAAGGTCTCTGTAATGAAGACAGCAACCACAGCAGATTTTAGAGCTCGATGATTTATTTTCTGCCAAGTGCCACAGTGGGTCTTGCATAGTGTATGGCACTCCTTTGCTGGATCTCACACAAAATGTTTTAATCAGTGTTCAAAATAATGCAAATATTTTCACTGGACGGATTCTAATGTTGCTTTATTAAGAGATGCTTGCCACACTGCAGTAGAGAGCTGACTGCAGTCTCATTGAAAACCAGCCACATTCTTCTCTGAACTATATCCTCAGGTTACTTTATTATTATAATGCATCCCATTTTTTTAAAAGGTCTGCTGGAATTTTGTGCGGCTCACCCTCTTTCCATTCGTGCCACGTAATCAAGCTTAAATTTTAGCTATAGTATCCATTTTCCCTTTGATTAAATTTTTTTGCTAAGATCACTTATTGATCTGGATTTGCAGGTGAAGGAAGAATCAGCTGGCCACCATTTGGGAGCTGGCTCTTGGCAGCATGTGATGAGCAGAAGGGAGTCTCTGCCAAGGAACATTCTGTGTAAATTGATGGAACCTTTTGCTGGAATACAGTGGAGAGAGGAAATTCCTAGAAAAAGATCTTGCTTTGACATTAGCTGTTAATCCTGATACCCACAACTCTCTTTGTAAACTAATAGAAGTAGAAGTGAAGAGGTTCCTTCTTTTGAGAAAAAAATATTTAGAGGTTAAAGGTTTAACCATTTCATATTTACATAGTTTTGTAGACTTCTGAATTTTCTATTAAGATTATAACATCTAGCAATAGAAAAATAGAAGATGAGAGTAGAAGAATCTAAACTTCCTGAGATTTCTACCATCCCCATATGTATGTGTGTACATGTGTATACACATAGGCACACATGTATTATATGTATATATACATGTGTAATTCATACATTCCTGCACAGTTGCATATATATCTATACACATCTGTGCATTTGTGTATACCGTATTTATATTCTGGCATGTATGGATCTTTTTTCTCTCTTCCCTTTCCCTGTCATATTTCCTTCACTCCCTTTTCCCCTTCTTACACAGATAACTAATTCTAGAGCCAAACCCAATTACTTATTTCTGAAATACACTGTTCTCATTCATCCTCCTTTTTCTTTTCCTTGCAACCCCCTCCACACCCCCCCGTCATCATCATAGCTAGAGAGCTACCATTTGCCAGATAGTACTCAAGTCCAGATCCCCTTTGGGATGTTCTGATGTTCCTGAATTTGCCCATCCTCTGGTCCTCAGTGGGTAGAACTTTCCTTGAGCAGTCCTAGAGCTTTGTACGTGGCTTCTATCGTGGTACTCCTGGCCATGTATTTATGTGTACGTGCTTACTCACCTTAGAATTAGGATTCCTTGAAGGCATCAATTGGTAATCCCCCATGTATGTGGCAACCAATGGAATGCTCAGCATTCATTGCTCATTTGTTTATTTAACACACATGTACCCAGCACCTCATGAAGCTTCTATTGGGAGGAAGAAAGACAATTTAAACATAATTATGTAACAGGTGGTGATAAATAGATAGGAAAAGGCAGAGAGGGTAGGGTAAGATGGGAAATAGTATCTTATATGGGGAGAAGTGGAAGACCTTGCTATGAAGGTGCAGTCAAGGTGTGGAGCGAACAGTGAGTGTAAAGCCATGAGACCAGAGCATGCTTTAACTCTTTCAGTGGTAGCAAAGGAACATCTGTGGCTGGAGCTGACTGTGGAGAGGGTTGGAGGTGAAGTCAGATGGGTGCAGTGGGAGGAGGAAGATCTTACAGAGCACATGTGCCACAGCAAGGACTTGGAGTAAACTGCGGACTCATTAGCTTAGACTACAGAGTTTACTTTTAATAATAACTCTTTTCTATTGGTAAGGGACAGTTTCAAGCACTGAGTTATCAATATGGTAGCCAATAGTCAACCATTATAAATGCTGAACACTTATAATGTGGCTACCCCAAATGAAGATGTGTAATATGTAAAATTTCCATTGGTTTTGAAGATTTAGTATAAAAACAGAGGGAAGAGAAATCATCTGATATATCCTGACAGTTACAGGGTCACTCCAGCTGTTGTAATGAGAACAGATACAGGGCTGGGAGATGTCAAACAGTTTGGATCAGGATGATATCAGTGGAGGTGAAGAGATGTGGTCAGGTTCTGGGTATATTGTAAAGGCAGTCTCAAAGGGATTTAATGATGAATTAGATATGGGGAAATAAAAAAGAGAAGGAACAAAGGTAATTCTAAGAGTTTTTTCTGTGCAACCAACAGAAAGGAGTCCCCTTTTACTAAGTTGAGGAAAACTGGTTGAGGGATTTCAGCTGGGAGAAGGAAGAATCAGTAAGTTGTTACTCTATGTGTTAAGTTAGAGATAACAATTACAAATCTAGGCAAAAAGATTATTTGACAGATAATTATAAAAGACTGGAGTTTATAGAAAAGATTCATGTAGAGAAATAAATTTGAATATTTCAGCATAGAAGTGATTTTTAAATTATGAGGCTGGAAGAGGCCAGTTAGGGAGTGAGTGTAGGTCTGTGACTTAGTCCAGGGACATTCCAATGTCCAATATCAGAGAAAGGTTGGGGAAAGTGAAGGAACTGGCAAAGGAGGGATACCCAGAAGACAGTGATGTCCTAGCAGCCAAATGGGGAAAGTATTTAAAGAAAGGAATGAGCAACTGTGTAAGATGAGTAAGACGTGGGCTGAGAAATGGCAACTGAATTTGGCAACTTGGAGGTCACTCGTCACCCCCAGGAGAGCTGTTTCATTGAAATGGTGAGTATGAAAGTGGGGGCAGTGAGTAGAGTCAGCTCTTTTAAGGTGTTATGCTACAAAGTTGAGTAGAGAAGTGGGAAAGTACTTGGAGGGGAATATAGATTCAAAGGAGTGATTTTTATACTATGGCACTGAATAACTGAATAAATGTTATTTGTACAATGGATCAATAAATCAGAAAATGGATATACTTAAAGATTGTAAAGCTGTGCTGTCCAAAAGAAATAGCATGTGAGTCACGTATGCAACTTTAGAGTTTATAGTAACCCCATTAAAATGTAAAAAGACAGAGCAAATTATAAACAAAATAATTTTGTTAACTAAATATGTACATATTACTTTTATATGTAATATAAAAGTTGAGATAATGTATGTTCTGTTTACATACTAAGTCTTCAAAATCAATGTGTGTTTTACCTGTTGCATATCCTAATCAGGGTTGGCTACATTACAAGTGCTCAACAGCCACGTGTGGCGAATGGCTACCATGTTGAATAGCTCAGGTCTTGAGACTGTCCCTTATAAATAGAAAAGAGCTATTGTTAAAAGTAAAGCAAAACAATTTTTATTAAATTATGTATTAAAAGTATATAATTTATGAACACTGATGCAAAATGAAAAATTAAGGTTCAGTAATTAATTTGTAGCATTTATGTGATTATATAAGTTAAAGCTATTTAAATAGAAAATATGAGTGTGTCATTTTCAAAGATACTAAGGCCTTATCTAAAACTCTTTAGTTAAAAAAGGTTAATTGCCATTTTAACTATGTGGTTTGCACTAAAATTTGAAATGGGTTTAATGTTATTTATGACATTTATAAGGTTTTGGGTGATTTAAAGGGCATTAAGGGTTTTTTGATGAATTATACATGTTGGTACTCAGAGATTAATGGTGTCCTTTGCAAGGAATGTGTGTATTCTACTTGAATCTGTTGAAATTGTAGGAATGGAATTGCATTTTTGCAAGGTTGTATGTTGTACAGACGTTTTCTTTAAACAAATAGTTTGAGGTGAGGAAAAACAGAGAAAGGATTGCAAGCGTGGGTTGGAATATGCTGAAACTCATTTTTAAGAACTATTAGAAAAATATGGTTAGAGCATGTTATAGTCACAGGCATTTTCATTTTTATGTTTTTTTCCACTTAAATTTTTGTTCATGGCCAAGTCAAACATCCATGCCTCAGTTTCCTCGTTAAAAAGAGAGAATGTACTAAATGTTCCTTAAGATAGAATTCTATGATTCTCTGAAATGGAGCTTATTACAGTAAATTGCTAGTTTCTAGTAAATTATAACTGCTGAATATAAATGTTTTGCATCAATAATGAAAGTATTAAATAAGGAAATAAACACTGTAAAACTCAACTCCAGATGTTTACAAGTCATTCCTGGGTTGAGTTGTTTGTGTCTCAGGGATAGAAATTTAAAGTGGATTTAATGAAAATTAAAGTTTTCAGGTTTATTTTTTTGGATTTTGAAAATATGAAATTTATGTACTACATAGATAAAATGAACTAAGATGAATAAATAGTGCTTTCCAAAGATCAATAAATGCCCTTGGTGCATAAAAGGAGAGATTATCAAAAAGTATGAACTTGATTTGAAGAAATAAAAGATTTATTTTAAAAGGGAAAAATAGGATTTATCCCTTTAAAAATAAAGACTAGAATGTCTGGGTTAAATATATTTTTCAGAAAGTAGAGGATTAAGGAGAAAGATTGGGAGAAAAAAACAATTCAAGTATACATAGAACAACGTGAAGGGAAGAATGTGTAAATGTGCATTTGTGTTGGGAAAAATCAAGGAGTGCATTTAAAAATAGAACTTGCTTAGAGAAAAAAAATTCTAGATTAGGAGGTACTAGGTTACAAAACTAGTTTATTTTCCTTCCCTAAGCTGTGTAGGGTTTTAGGATGCTTTTTAGAATGCTAATTTGAAACATCTTTTGCAATTTTAAATCAAAAGCTTTTTTTGAAACTTAAAAAAAGGGAAGCTTATTCTGTTTAATAGCCATGCATATCTTTATAGTTTTGCATTATCTGGCCCATTGAAGTTCAAAATATAATTTAGATAATTCACAAAAAGAATGATGTTATAACCTAGCCCGTTAGTCTTTTTCATTCTTTCATGTATTTAAATTTTATATATCAGTGAGATTTCTCAAATTCACATTTGTTTATTCTGTAAACATACTATAACATAGTATTTTTGTAATCACAAGCTAAGGGTATATATTTCTTGCATTAGATTCTTTCCTGAACATTTACTGTTTTATGTAAATAAACTTATTCAAACATAGAGAATTCCAGAAGAAAAGAACTAATATTAACTTTGCTTCATTGTGCTTTATCTTCAGGATATTTTGTTCTCCTTAATCAGATTCTATGTAGATATAATTCATTTTCTCTACTTAAACTCACTTCTGACAGCTTTTTTACTATAGGAACTGCAAGAATATGTTCATGAAAGCAAGCAGTAGGAAAGGAGTTAGAAATACTTAAATAGTTCTCATGTTGGATAGGGGGCTCACCTGAGAGCAATACTGACTTATTTTTGTAAACAGTATCTGAAAAGACAGATAGGACACAAACCAAGAACGGTACTATTGATTTAGCTATGTACTAAATATTCCCCTTAAATGAAATATGAGCATAAATAATCCTTTATGACTTTTCTTCAACTATAAGCACTTTGGGTTTGGAATGAACAGACTGTCCACTCTGGCTTTGCTTAAACCAAAGTTTTTCACTGCATGACCTTTCACATTGTATTTTCTGTACTTGTTTATTCTGTAAAATGGGAGTCTGCAAATGCTAGCTATTACTATTATTCATGACAGTACTTGGGATCATTAGCAAATGCAATAACTAGCTGTTAGGTTTAGTAAAGGAGGGTGGATTTGATGTCAGCAAAGTAAGGGACTTCTGCATTGAATCAATAGTGAAAATGAATAAGGTGAGAGAAAGTTGGTCTTGGCCTCCATGATGTGCTCCTATTTCTGGTGTTAACCAAAGGCGGTGTATTGCCTATCCATGAAGTGAAGCTCAAGGCCTCTGGAGTCAGGCTACCTGGGCTAGAATTGCACCTCTCGCAGTGGTGGCACCTTGGGTATGTTTACCCTGTCCATCTAAACTTTCATTAGACATGTATGAAATGGAGGTAACTACACAGTTCCTGGCATGTTGTAAGAGCTTAATAAATGTTAGCAATTAAAGTCATTATCAATATTGTTTTTATTAGTACCTGTACTATTTCTAAGACAGATTAATCACAATGAAATTTAAGAGGCAATTACTGTGGACATATGTAAAACTCTACAGTCCTATTAATTAGAAAGGGAGTTGAACAATATCTGTTTGGCCAAGTCCAGTATACTAACTAAAGGTTATCTAATGTTATGACTTTTGTTAATATTATTATTCTTGGTGTCGAAGATCAAGGCACAGCCTAATAGTTTGGTGGTCATAAAATAAGAAACTTTGAATTTTTGTCTAAAAGTAAGATTGCTGCCTGGTATGCATATGATCTCTAACACATCAAAATGAGTATATTGGTAGTTAATTGCGTATGTAGGGAAGAGAGAGGTAGGAAGATTTTAGCAAGTGACAAATAATAAAGGGAAGTTAATTGTACTTTACTGTTAATATATATGCAATGTCCTGGATGTTTTCTCTACAGTACATTTTCTTTATTGTTTTATTTTTGTAAATATTTTTAACAAGTAAATTTGTAAGGTCTTCACAAGTTTATTTATAGATTGGTTCTCCAAGCCTTATTTCTTTGTGAGATCTTCGACATATCAGGAGCATTTTGGGATTTGTAAGGGACTGATGTGTTTGCATCTTTATTTTTTAAGTAGTTTCTCATTTAGACCTTAGTAAAATTGCCTTGCATCAAAATTTTGGAGGACTGAGTTGGTAAATAGTTGCATAAATATACTTCATATATTTCAGTTGTAGGCCATGATTAATATAGAACTATTAAAACTTTAGGTACCATTTTTTGAGAATTTGGGAGAACTGGAGAGATTACTGAAAGTAGAGAGCCACTGGGTTATAGCCACTGAAACTCTGATTTTTTTTAGTTAAACTTTTTTGAGATAACTGGAGAATTGAATATGGTATAAGAAATAATAAGGAAAGATCCTTTCTACTCTTTACCCGGTTTCCTCTAATTGTGACATCTTGTAAAACTACGCAATACTATCACAAACAGGATGTTGACATTGATAAAGTCAAGATACAGAACAGTTCCATCACCACAAAGATTCCTTGTTAAAATTCTGATTTTTGATGGTTAAGTCACCTCAAAGGGATCAACTTAATACTGAGATTAGTTCAAAGAAGGAAGCCAGAAATTTATCAAGAGAACATTGATCACTGCTTTCTGCCTCTTAATTGGAATGTTGCGGTAGTCAGTCAAGCAGCAGCCATGAGCAGAGAACAAAAGATTGCTCCTAATATCCCTTTAAAGTAATAAAAACCTTAAAATATCTGATTGACCTTATTTGAGTCCACAAACAAAAGGTTTCTGTAGATAATAAAGGACTAAATGAAAAAGGTAACTGAAAACCATTGACCAGTTTGGAATGGTGAAAAGTTCTGAAAATGGCTAGAAATGATGGTTGCACAACATTGTAAATGTACTTAATGCCACTAAATTGTGCACTTAAAAATGGTTGAAGTGGTAACTTTTATGTTATTTGTATTTTCCCACAGTAAAAACCACTATGAAACATTAACAACAGCAACCATGGACCATTCCTTGTCCTTTAGTTCAGTTCAGGAGCTGTGTTTTAAATAACTTTGCTCTTAAAATATTTATATTTTACATTGAAAGGGTTATTTTCTTTAAAGAGCTATTAGAAGTTTAAGATATGTTCAAGTGGTTCTGTAAATTAATTGACTATTAATCAGTATTCTTCATGATCTTAGGGTTTAAATTCTAGGCTTAATGTATGGCTTTTAAGGATCCAGCAATATCTTTTGCGTAGCTAGATGTTTTTTAAGTTGTATAAATAATGGTTTTCTATTGATTTCTATAGTTATCTCCTAAGTGTTTCTTTAGAGGAAATGTTCTGCTTTTTTTTTTTAAAGGAACTTTAATAAGTTTAGTTCATCTCTTCCTAGTGTAGTTGAACAAAACCAAGTTATCTAGCCAGCAACGACTCCTAAATTCTATGTGCTTTTTCCGTTGCTTCTAGCTTCATGGTGGACCACTGGCCACTAGACTGCCAGTCACTGTCCATATCTCTTGGAAATGACAGGTGATGATGACACAAACATCATTCCAGGGCATCCTCTGGCCATAGCAAGGATTTGAGATAGAGAACTCAAGGGGAGTAGCGCAGTGAACAGTGTTTGGATTGTTGAAGTCTTTGAGTGAGAAGGTAATATTTGTAGTACTGGCATATAAGCAAGTCTTGGGTCTTTATGGTACTTTAAAGTGAGTACTTATATTTAAAAATGAGAAAGGTGGCCATTCTCTTAGCTTACCTGTAGAGCTGAAAAAACACTTGGGTAATGAGTGATGGAAGAGAGGGTTGAGTTTAAAACCAATTAGCAACAACGTGAGTAAAATAGGCCTTTCTTATTAGCCAAGTATGATATAAGCGTATGTATTACTGTCTAATTTGTAATATATTGAAGACCATGCAATGGCCCTCATTTGGCATTTAAGCATCAAGTGTGTAGACACGTTGTATTATGTATGTGAACTTCTAACCCTATGTGGGCACTAATTCAGGCCTTAGGACATGTCATTTAATTACATTTTAATGTATGTTCTATATAACTGCAAATTGGCTAAAATAGTTATAATGTGCTAAAACGTATCTCTTTGAAGCCTAACAATGTTGTTTATATTGATAACTTCTTGATATTATGAATCCAACAAACCAAGAATACTGTTAATTTTGCAGGTGAAACCTTCCTAATTGGTTCACAAATTTTCTGTTCTTTAATTTCCTGAAAAATTTCCTCATTCTTTTGTTATTGATCTGGAATAAAATGAAGAATTATTATGATTCGGACTATCTTCATCTTTTCCTCTCTACCTTTTCATTAAAAAACAGAAGGCAATCATTGCAGTGTCCTTTTATATGTAAATTTTATTTTGCCTCTAACCATCATTTAGCTTTGTAGAAGCTAAAGCTTTAAAAAGCTTTGGCCAATAGAGGAGACTTACAGAGCTGTATTTGCAGCTTCTATAGAACCTTCTTTAAAATTAGGTGACCAGCTTCTACTTGATGCTGAGATTATTCATTATGCTGTCAATGTATAATTCTCTGTCAGTCTACTATTTGTAATCTCTCTGTGCTAAAGTATCCCATTTACTATTGAATGCTACTTGAAAGAAAATTATTGATCTATACCACACGTAAGAGTTTTGAAATCTTCCCATCAGAGTATATTGCACCTTTAGAATAAGAGGCTCTGATTTATCTTTTTTGCAAGTAACTCCTTTATAGTTCTTTAAGTCCGATTCAATTCTACTCTTTGTTAAAGTCTTTACTGCTTTCTTTTGTTAACCCATTTCTGCATTCTACACATAGTCTAGGATAGTTTTAGTAATTAAAATAATTTAGCTTTATCATAACTTAACCAGTGATATTAAAATAATATCACTATTAAGCATGTGATCCTTAACATTAATTTAAATATTGATCCTTAACATTTCTAACTGTTAACCATGATGGAGGCCTGCCCACAGACCTGTATTCTGCATGTTTTTAAAAACTTTTATGTTGAGAGGAAGCCATTGAAGGGTAAAAAAATAAATAAAAACTTTTAACCTGCTGTTAATATAATCCAAGTATCTACCATTAACACAGGGGTTATTTATTTTTATTTATGGCTTCTTCCAAGAAAACTTATCAGATTTCTTTGAAAACTTGTATAATTTGCATACCATGGGTTACCGTTCTATTTTATTTTAATTTTAGACATCATCTGAGTTGACAAGTTTTCTAATGTCAGATTATATTATCTACAAACTGTACTTATGGCAATGTCTTTAATTTTAGCTCACTTTTTAGAAATCCTGGAATGTCCCTCAAAGGTTCTTTTTTTTTTTTAAATTTTCAATTAAGATTAGATGTTAAATATGTTATCTACTTTTCATTTTTAAAAGCATGTAACTTAATCTTTTGTATCTTATGTTCTTCATCTTTGTTATTCAGAATTGATTTTGGGTCCACACGTGTGATGTTAAGAATCTTAAGATTTTTAAAGTTTATTATGTGTAGCATGTGGGTAGTGTTACTGAATCACTGTTGTGCTATATTTGGCAGCTTGTTGATTTCTAATATAATTAAAGACTTGGAGAGGCAGCATAGGTAAGGGAAAAGAGCATAGGCTTTGGCATAGGATAACTTCAGGCTGGAATCCTGGCTTCTCATTTTCTTTCTTGATATCCTTGGGAAAAATCACTGAAACTCTAAACTGCTAGGTTGTTAGGAGAACTCACACAGATAACATAGAGAAATCCCCAATATATAGCAGTATTTAAATGTTCTCCTCCTTGCCTTGAGTTCAACCAAGTGAAAGAGAAAGTAAAACATCACAAAGAAGCAGCTAGAGCAGTTCCAGGACGTGGCGTTCTCAGCATTAGTTACCAAACTGTGTTGGAAAATGCATGTGCTTGGTGATCCCTGGGGCCTGCCTTGGTGGGAGACGAATGAAAAAACGGGGAGGGAAGGATCGGAGAGAGAAGGGCTATTGACCACCCTCTCCCTGGTCTTCACTGGTACAGCCCCCCTCCCATTTTTCTTTAAATGTGTTTCATAAATTGTGATTCGCTCTAAGATTTCCATGGAAAGAAAAATGGCTTCAACCTTTAAAAGTAAGATATTTAAGTGTCCAAATAGATATATGCTCTGAGTCACTAAACGTAACTACTTTTAAAACTTTATACAGGATGTTTTAATACTTAAGAGTTGTTTTCCTCTGGAATGACTTTTCAGACAAGACTCAAATCTCTGCTGTAGATGAGGGGCTAACCAGGTGGTGGGCACAATGAGAAAATGCTCATAGGCTCATAGGAATGGAGGTGTTTACATTAGATTTTATTAGGCCTCTCTCCCTACTTGGGGTGCTCAAATTGAATGAAGTTAGCCCACAACTTAAATGGGTTAATATGAAAAAAAAATAAATAAATAAGGACTCTTGAGTACTGGTAGCAGTCGTCATCCAGCAGTTTTCAACATCTTAAAACATTCCTGGAATGAAAAGCAGTCAAGTTGGTGGGAGGAGAAACAGAAGAGGATAAAATTGTATAAGACTAAGATGTTCTTAGTTTAAGAAAATCAAAATTCAGGTGCTTTTCAGAATGAAGTAGAAGGCAAAAGAATCAAAGGCAATAGGGACAGTTGTGGTCGTTGTTTTACTCTTGACTGAAGAGATTTTGCTGAATAATGGCATATTAAAGAATTCCTGATTGCAGTTTGTGATTCATATAGTGCCACCTATTATTCCTCACCTGGATTGGGTAACTGGTTAAATATGTTTTTCTATGGCTTAACTTAGAGGGGACAGTGTATCATGTGGAAGTCATAGTAACTATTTGTCAAAAGGGCGTCTTCTCTGTGTATGATTCTGTTAGATGTCCCCTTCAAATGCAACTCATTTAGGCTCAGAGTTTCCATGCTTTGAAATACCGTAATAACGCTTCCATCACACAAACAGTGAGAATTATAATTCGAATGCCAAAGCCCTTTTTCCTCTTTTGTTTTCCTCCTTTCATTGCTGTATATGTGTAAATGAATGAATATCAGGAAGAGAGAATTCTCCTCCCACACCAGTTGTGTATGTGGGCAGTAGACCTTATTATTAACTAGAGAACACATGGTGTTTGGACTGTTATTGTTAATCATTTCTTTTGCTCAATGTAGCATCCAAGCTATAATTTCAGGGCCTTCCCTTATGTTGGTAATTTAGCAACCATTGTTCTATTTGATAACCACAGCTTGACAGATATATTAGCTGCCTAACTAATATTTGTAAAAGGAGTGAGTTCAAAATTTTGTTGTCATATGTAGCCTGATTTCCAACCATGAAGGAAACTTTGTAATGTGGTCACCAAGTTGTATTTTTTCCAGCCTTAATTTTATGTTAAACATTTTACATTGGATTATTTAATCTGCATTGCTTCCTAAACCATTTGAATTGGGATGCTCAGGGTGCTATCCTAGAGAATGTATGCTATTTACAGATAATGAAGATTCTTTGGGAACTTCAGCATTTCTCTGGAGAACTGGGCATATTAAAAAGTAGAAGCAAAGATGCTATTTTTTAAGTGAAAAATGTTTAACCTTTTAAATCAGCTGAAGATTCACATTTAATCTTTTTTAACAATTAGGAAAATATCTTTGGAAGACTATAACTAGGTCTGTGACAGATGATCTAAATCCGTAGGACCATGCTGTAGGTCTTGTCTTTAAAAGCTTAAATTTTAGTATACTTCCTACTTTGACATTTTCATTTGAATGTAAATTATATTAAATGATAAAATCCCTCTGGAGGAAAATTCCCAGTGCAGCTAATTTCTAGAGTACCCTGCTAATAATGTAGAAAAATCCATTTTTTTTTTCAGGGAATTTCACTGTGTTGTTCTTGACAGTAATGCAAGGCATATTTTGGGCTCAGCCAAAGACTTATTTTCACGAGATTCAGAGTTCAATTAGTGTCTGGCCTAAAATTGTACCTTTTTATTTATATTGTAAGACTGTCTTGACTTACATTATTTCACAGGCTTGTTTCTATAAAAAGATTTTTAAAGTTTCCTTCTCTGTTTTTGACACCCATTGGATTCACTGCAAATTATATTGTTACCAGCCTGTCTATCATAATTATTTAAAGAATTTTCTAAGCCCCTTGGTGCTATCCTATACCAAATGAGTTAGATACAATCGCTTCCTTCTTTGAGCTTTTAATGTAAGAGAAAAATGATAGCAAAGGAAATAGTAAGGGAATTCAGAAATATGAATACATGTTAAGACTTCTTAATTATTGAATTATAAAAATTTTGAGCTAAAAGGAAATTTAAATATACTCATGTATAATTATCACATTCTGAAGATGAAATTGAATCCCATATAAATGAGTTGCCCAAGTACACACAAAAAGCAAGTGGAAGAAATTAAACTAAAAGACCACATCTCTCCCTTCACCATTGTCCTTGTGCATAAGGCTTCCAGGATAGTGAAATATTAGCAATATCTTTAAAATTCTTCTACCAAATGGGAATAGTTTTCTAAAAGGGGTGTCTGGAGTTGTACATTGAGGGAAATCACTGCCATGCTTTTTTTGTACAAGGTAAGTTACTTTAGCATTTGCATAATATTCTACAAAAAAGAAAAGTCTGTGGGAAACAAAAGAATACAAGAGACTGGCTTAGGTGCCAGAGAATTGAAATGGAAAAATGTTGTACTGGAGCCTACACTCTGCTGGGCCAACTGCCATCCTTGTGTAATTATTGAATTCTCTGTGAACTAAATGAATTAAGGGAGCCTAAAAGAAGAATTGATGCCCAGTAGCTACCGAAGATCCAAAAAGATTATCTAAGAATAACTATTTATTTAAACAGAATAATTTTTTCCTTTTTTTGTAGGTCTGTTAGATTATTTGACCAGGGAGCTTCCATAATGATAGTTCCTTTGACATGGGTAAAATGTATTAAAAATAATTAAATCTCATGAACTCTTATGGCCAAGATAAAGGCATGAATCTAGGTAACAAAGTAGTTTAGTGGATTCATACTTTCAGTTGTGTTCTTTAGCAGAACTGGTTTCTGTTGCTTGTAACTAACTTAAGCCAAGAGGGAATTTATTACCAGGGGTTTAAGTATCTCAAGCATCTGGGTTCAGAGATCATGCAGTTAGAAATACACACAATCACACCTTAATAAAGGGGGGGGCGGGGCATTATCATACACTTTTGTCGGGAACGTAAATTGGTACAAATATTTGGGAAAGTAATTTGGCTGTATCTATTAAAATTGAAAATGCACATAATCTCATATAGAAACGACATGGTTAGGTATCCATTTGACAAAAATAAAGAAAAATTTTATAAAGATACACATGTAGATGTTTATTGTAGCATTGTTTGTTATGGTTCAAAAAGGCAGTATAAATGCCCATTCTTATCATTTATATAAGAATGATTGGTAGTATTATATATGCTACATACTTGCTATTCATCCTTCTCAAAAAACAAGATAAATCTGTGTGTACTAATCTTGGAAAGTGTGCATTATAAATACAAATAAATATAGAGTACAGCAAAGATTCCAGAGCCAGATTACTTGAATTTGTGTGAGAGGTTTTCTACTTTTATTTCTGTGAACTTAGGGACATTCCACTTAACTTGTCTGGACTTTGGTGTGCTCACCTGTAAAATGAGGATAATGAGTGTACCTACGTGAAAGCTAATATAACCAGTTGTTAATGGTGATTAACAGGGTTGGCATGGGGTTCCTTGGTAAACGGAAATCAGAGTTTTGGAAGGGGCTTTCACTTCGATTTTATGGTTTTTAAAAGTGGTAGGAATATGTGTGATTTTACTTTTGGAATAATCATTTTTTTTTGTATTATATACTTTTATTTTTTAATTCTATGTTTTTAATTTCGTGCTTGAAGAACAAGTGGTTACAGTAAGGATGCTACTTGAAAGGAATACACTTGATGCTTTAGTTATTCTAAAATTTGCCTTGGATTAAGTCTGGAGGGGAGTATTTAAAAATACAGATTCCTATTCCTCATCCTGGATTCACTGAATTTCAAGGGAGAAGGGATGTTTTTAAAAAGGTTTCCCAGTGATTCTGATGCATGGTCCAGGAAAATGCCTGGCAACCTTTTCTCTTGTAATGTGTGAGAACTACACTAGTAAGAGAATA
>CAUYRT010031992.1:0-20284 GCA_963574885.1 Lepilemur ruficaudatus | reverse complement strand
AGCCACCTGCACCTGGCCTAAAGAATTAAATGTAAATACCAGAAGAATATTCAAGAGACTATTTTCCTAACCTTAGGGGTGAGAAAGGCTTTTCTAAACCAGACACCCAATTCAGAAGACTTGTGGAAGAGACTGACAGTTTGAACTACATACAAATATCAAATTTCTGTAAGGCAACAAACACTCTATAAACAAAGTGAAATCACAAACTAGGAAAATATTTTCAGCATGTGTAAAAGACAAGAAGTTAATGTATCTGTATGGTGGTTTTAAAGTATGCCCGCAAATTCTGTGATGCTCTTCTCTTCAAGAAGGGAGCCTGATTTCCCTCCACTGAGTATGGGCTGGACTTAGTGGCTGGCTTCTAACGAATAGAATAGGCTGGACACAGTGGCTCACGCTGCCTGTAATACCAGCACTTTGGGAGGCTGAAGCAGGAGGATCACTTACGCTCCAGAGTTCAAGGTTGCAGTGAGCTATGATCAGGCCACTGCACTCCAGCCTGGGCAACAGAGACAGACCTCGTCTCTGGGGGGAAAAAATAGAATAAAGTGGAAGTAGTGGTGTATGATTTTGGAGAGTAAATTAAAGGTAGAATGGCTTTCATCTTGGTCTCTTTCTCTCTTGGATCACTTGCTCTGGGGAAGCCAGCTGCCATGTTATGAGGACGCTCGGGCCCCGTGGAGAAGCCCAGATGGCAAGGAACTGTCGTGCCAACAGCCATGTGAGTGAGCTATCTTGGAAGCAAATCCTCCAGCCCCAGCCAAGCCTTCAGATAACTGTAGCCCCAGCCAACTCTTTGACTGCAGCCCAGCTCAGCCACTTTTGGATTTCTGACCAACAGAAATGAAGATAATAAATATTTGTTATTTTAAGCTGGTATATTTTGAGATAATTTGTTACACATGCTATAATCAGTTAAGAATTGCATTTGACTATAACAGAGATCCCCCAAACCCAGTGGCTTAACCAAAATTTCTTTCTTATGTAAAACAAGGTTGGAGGTAGACAGTTCAGATTTGGTATTATAGCTGGACCCCTTGAGATTTTAGTACTGCTGCATATTATGACTGAAATGTAAAATTTGACTAGGCCCAGGCTGGGCGTCGTGGCTCACGCCTGTAATTCTAGCACTCTGGGAGGCTGAGGCGGGAGGATTGCTCAAGGTCAGGAGTTCGAAACCAGCCTGAGCAAGAGTGAGACCCCATCTCTACTAAAAATGGAAAGAAATTAATTGGCCAACTAAAAATATATATAGAAAAAATTAGCCGGGCATGGTGGCGCATGCCTGTTGTCCCAGCCACTCGGGAGGCTGAGGCAGGAGGATTGCTTGAGCCCAGGAGTTTGAGGTTGCTATAAGCTAGGCTGATCCCACGGCACTCTAGCCTGGGCAACAGAGTGAGACTCTGTCTTAAAAAAAAAAAAAAAAATTTGACCAGGCCTTTGCCTGCATGGACATGTTAACTGCTGGCTTCCTGCCCAGCACCCCTTATTCTCATAATAACTATTAATTCCTGATGTACTGGGGTTTTTTTGTTAAGCAGAAGGATATAACTCTAGGGTTGTGAAGAAAATCTATGAGTTTGTTTTGCAGGAGTGAATGCCCTTGAGAAAGCTGTGACTAAGTCCTGCTACCCAGAATTCTGCTTACTCAAGGTATCATCAGAGAATAAAAGCAACACACACACACACCCTACCCCTGCTGCCTTATTTCCTAGCCGCTTAAAAGCTATTTGCTTCGATTCCCTAGGAAGATGGATCTGAGAGACTTTGCTGTATCTTTTTTCTTTGGCCAAAGAGAATAAACCCTTCTTTGTCCCCAAGCACTGGTGTCACAGTGTTTGGCATTAGCTGTGCATCAGGTACACAAGCCTGAATTTGGGAGTGTACAACAGTATGACATCTTCATGTCATCCTCAGTAACCCATGCTGCTCTCTGTTTTGTTCTGGTATCTTAGCATGTGGCTTACATTCTCTGGGTCATCTCAGAGTCTCATGTAGTTCCTGGAACTCCAGACATCACATTTCTCTGTCAAGTAGGAAGTAAGAGGAAGGGCAAGGGGCTTTCAGGAAGTTTCAGCCAATGACTTTCATTAATATGTCATTGACATATTATGTGGAATATACATATGGAGGTTGAGAAATATTTTTTAGTGGACACAATGTTGCCCCAATAATATAAAAGGTTTGTTAGCTCAATAAAAGAAGACAACCCAAATTTAAAAATAAGCAAAGGATCTGAACAGACCAATTTTCCAAAGAAGATATACACATGGTCAATAAGCACATAAAAAGATCCTCAGGCCAGGTGCAGTGGCTCACCCCTGTAATCCCAGCACTTTGGGAGCCTACGGCAGGAGGATTGCTTGGGTCTAGGAGTTCAAGATCAGCCTGAGCAACATAGTGAGACCCCCATCTCTACAAAAAATAAAAAATAAAAAAATGAGCAGCGCATGGTGGCACATGCCTGGAGTCCCAGCTGCTTGGGAGGCTGAGGCAAGAGGATCCCTTGAGCCCAGGAGTTTGAGGTTGCTGTGAGCTAGGCTGATGCCACGGCATTGTAGCCTGGGCAACAGAGTGAGACTGTGTCTCAAAAAAAAAAAAAAGAAAAAAGAAAAAAGGGCCACGTACGGTAGCTCATGCCTGTAATCCTAGCACTGTATGAGGCCAAGGCAGGAAGATCAATCACTTGAGGTCAGGAGTTTGAGGGTACAGTAAGCTATGATGACACCACTGCACTCCAGTCAGGGTGACAGAGCAAGACCCTATCTCTAATAAAAAGAAAAAGATGTTCAACATCTTTAGCCATCAGGGAAATGCAAATCAAAACCACAGTGATATACCACTTCATATCTAACTAGGATGGCTATAATCAAAAAAATAACAACAAGAGTTGGAGAGGATATAGAGAAATAGGAACCCTCAAACACTGCTGGTGGAAACGTAAATGGTACAGCTGCTTTGGAAAACAGTGTGGTAGTTCCTCAAAAGTTTAAATATGGAGTTATCATATGATCCACCAATTCTATTCCTGGATATATAACCAAGAGAAATGAAAACATATGACCACACAAAAACTTGTACATGAATGTTCATAGCAGCATTATTCATAATAGCCAAAACATGGAAACAAACCAAATGTCCATCAACTAATAAATAAATAGTGTGGTATGTCCATACAATAGAATATTATTGAGCAATAAAAAGATGAAATACTGTTGATACATGCTACAAAACCTTGAAAACATTATACTCAGTGAAAGAAGCCACTAACAACAGAATATAATCCCTTTATATCAAATGTACATAATAGGCCGAGCGTGGTGGCTCACGCCTATAATCCTAGTACTCTGGGAGGCCGAGGCGGGCAGATCGCTCAAGGTCAGGAGTTCGAAACCAGCCTGAGCAAGAGTGAGACCCCGTATCTACTATAAATAGAAAGAAAGAAATTAATTGGCCAACTAAAGATATATATAGAAAAAATTAGCTGGGCATGGTGGCGCGTGCCTGTAGTCCCAGCTACTTGGGAGGCTGAGGCAGAAGGATCGTTTGAGCCCAGGAGTTTGAGGTTGCTGTGAGCTAGGCTGACGCCACAGCACTCAGTCTAGCCCGGGCAACAGAGTGAGACTCTGTCTCATAAAAAAAAAAAAAAAAAAATAGCTCGAAGAGATGGTTTGGAAAGCCTCTAACACAAGGAAATTATAAATGTTTGAGGTAATGAATATCTCAGTTATCCAGATTTGATCATTGCACATTATATGCTTATATCAAAATGTCACATGTATGTCATAAATATGTGAAATTATGTATCCACAAAAATTTAAAAAATTAAAAGTTAAAAAATTTACAGACCAATGGTAGATGTAATTTAACAAGTATCAATAGGCAAACAACAACAAAAAAACAAACTACATTATGGATTAGAAGATTGTGAAATATTAATGTTACTCTAATGTTAAGAAAATTTAGAAATCATGAAGAAGAAAAAATAACTCGTATCAAAGTTTGGAAAAACATACCAAAGAAAATTTACCATTACAAATAAATACATAGGATCTGATGTTTTTATGGCTTAATTACTTTTTTACTATAATGATAAAATATGTTATTGCATTGTTATTTATTTTTTTTATTTTTATTTTTTTTTTTTGAGACAGAGCCTCACTGTGTTGCTTAGGTTAGAGTGCTGTGGCATCAGCCTAGCTCACAGCAACCTGAAACTCCTGGGCTCAGGCAATCCTCCTGCCTCAGCCTCCCGAGTAGCTGGAACTATAGGCATGCGCCACCATGCCCAGCTAATTTTTTATATGTATATTTAGTTGGCCAATTAATTTCTTTCTATTTATAGTAGAAACGAGGTCTCGCTCTTGCTCAGGCTGGTTTCGAACTCCTGGCCTTGAGAAATCCGCCTGCCTCGGCCTCCCAGAGTGCTAGGATTACAGGCCTGAGCCACTGCGCCTGGCCTATATTGTTATTAAAGTGAAAGACCACTAGAATAGATGACACTAAGATTCGTTCATTTTTTAAGAACCTTACTACCAATAACCTGGTGAAGAATGCACACAAATGAAAATTATAAACCAGTTTTACTCATGATTAAAAATGCCAACATTGTAAATAAATTAGAAGTATATCAAATTTAACAATGCAATATGATATTGTGATCAAGTTTAATTTATTCCAGAAGTGTAAGGATTTTTATACAGTAGAAAAAATATTAATAACAGTATAATTTATAAAAGAATATTAAAAGAAGAAAATATAATTATATAAAGAATTCCAAAAAATAATTTGATTCAATCCAGTATGCATTCAGTAAATAAAGTTATTAGTTAATAGATGTGGCTGGCTTAATTGGATATTTACCTGGAAAACAAAAACAAAACTGACAAGTTTTTATTATATTAAACAGTAATTTTTTTTTAGAGGGGGCTTATCTAGGATATGAACTCAGGGCCTCAGCAATAATTTTTAAACGGGTTAAAAATCTATGTGTACAATTATATATGTTAATTTTGATCTTATATATAATGGATATGCTTTCTATTTAGATATATATGCATATAATGTAACTGTATATATATATATATATACACACACATACATATACATATTTTCTCAGCCAGTTCCGATGCTATAACAAAAACCTTAGACTCGATAATTTATAAATAATCGAAATTTATTTCTCATAGTTCTGGAGGCTGTGTAGTCCAAGGTCAAAGAGCAAGCAGCTTTGGTGTCTAATGAGGCTGCCTCCCTGATTCAAAGATGGAGGAGCTTTCTCACTGTGTTCTCACATGGCAGAGGAGGGGAATGGTATGTCCTGGTGAAAGGGGCCAAGGGATTCTTCAAACCTTTATAAGACCACTAATCTGACTTAATTACTTCTGCAAAGGCCTCATCTCTTAATATCACTACCACTGAGATTAGGTTTCAATGAGAATTTTGGAGGAATACATTCAGCTCATGCAACATATATGTTTATTGTTAAAAACTAGGAGAATCTATTTGTGTAACATTGTTGTGGCAAGATTTTTCTTAACCAAGGCAGGACTTTGACTACATAAAATATAAATAAAAATACAGACTTACTATAAACAGAATAAAAGGACAGTAAATTGATTAGAAAAAATGTTTTATTTTAAAGGACAAGGTATTAATACCCTTAATACATGATAAGCTTCTAAAAATACTAAGAAAAGCAAACAATTCATTAGAAAAAAATGGAAATATAATTTACAGAGAAGGAAAATATCTAGGCAATAAAGATATGACTTTCAATCCTATTTACAATCAGAGATATATGAAATAAAATAACAATGGGCTGCCTTGTATCACCCTTTAGATGAACAAAAATGGCAGGGAGTAGCTATAGCATGTAGTGCTATTGAGTATATAGGGAGGCATATTTTGATAAAAAACAAACTAGAAGTCTCTATTCCAATTAAAATTCAACCCAGAATTTCACTTTTATAAACCTATCTCACAAATATAAAACAGCACTACATATAGATATATAATCAAATTTTTTTTTTTTTTTAGTGTTAAGTGCATTAGTAAGCAATGACAAGAAAAATGAATCTGAAAGCAACTTGAGTGTCCCTCACAAGGCTAACTCTGAAATACTATGGTAGAATCATTCCATGGGGTATTATGTAGCCTTTAAAAAGAATGAGTGAGAATCATCTATTTTTCTAAAGAGAGAGGATGTTACAGACACATAAAACACTTGGATAAAGTGACGATGCTGTATTCTCACTTTATAGCTTGGTTATACTTCAGGGAGAGAGAAAGGAGGGCAAGAGGTAAAATATTAGCTCTTTCTGTTATCTCTGTAACTGTCATTTGTTGCAAACAACATAACGCTTTAAAAATGTAATAATAGAAATTTAAAAAAACAAGACTATTGAGTGTTTAATTATATTTCATAGAATGATTATCCCTGAGTCATATTACTGCTAGGTACAGAATTATAGAGCAAATTTCTTAATAGTTAGAATCACTTTCTTCTGTTTTTAAGGTTAATCCTATAAATTTTTCTCTGGTAAAGGCACTGTTTCCCACACCAAAGATTTAACAAGGGAGATGCAAATATAATAATAATTAAAACACAAAGCAATACAACAGCAACCAAATAATTCCAACCTCCAATAACAACTCGATTTAGAGAAGAATGTTTACATCTTCAGAACAAAAGCATTTTTCTCTGAATTTCTAACCAATCAAAATTTGCGTATTCTACAGGGAAACCTGTGATATTATTTCCACAAAACTGCCCTTTACTGTTTTTACCTCTATCAAATCTCCTAAGCACTAATATTTTTCTATGTACTAGTTAAAAATATACAATTTATGAACTGTGTGCCTTTTATATTATCCTGACATCTGTAATCATCTTTATGCTGGAGCCCAACTAATATCCCTTTAGATCCTAAGTGGTGTCAAGAGAGTGGGAGAGGTTTAATAAATACCTACATGAAACTTGGGAGTCGTTCCTATCAACTAAATTACCTAATTACTCAATGTAAATCACATGCTATTCTACTGAAGTGGGTCTATTTCTTTTTATTATTTTAGAATTATACTGTTTTAATTTATTCAGTATAGATAGTTGCTACTCCTGGTTTAAGTAGTTTCAACTGTTTGCAAATGACCTGGAAGGGCCAGCGTTTTGAATTTTACTAAGACTCGAATTCTCATTTTGTAATGTAAAGCTGAGATATAAGAAAGCCACTTTTTGAATGAGTGTAGTTGATAACTCAGCATTCATGTCCCATTTTGTTTCCGCATTGCTATATGTATTTGTGAATAAGCAGCAATGCTAACGAGAAAATAAAAACCCTTCGTGAAGACAGACAAACTCAGAGGACCCAGGAGACTCATTCCTTTCCTTCTTTTAGCTGCTTAGAAATAAGCTGGTTCAGCTGGTCTCAGTTGGCACAATGAAAAAACCTACTGTTACCAGCCATTGAGGCACAGGTTACACTTTCCTTAACCTATTTCAAGTAGTCATTTAGAGAACCTTTACCTCTCTTTCTCTATAAATGGTATAGAGAGATATTTGGGGGGCAGAGTGTCTTTCCTGGCGCTCTTTCAATGGTGTGTCCAATGCAGCTATGCCTGTTAGGCCAAAGCAAACCTCTCTGTGCCCTAAGGACAGCTTTAGGGTCATGTGTCTCTCTGCTACTTCCTAATCTGTAGGCTTTGTCTATTCCACCCTAGTTTACCTTTACGTGGTTGGTGCTAATCTATATTCTCCTTTGTCTTTGTGTGGAAAACGGCCTTAGAAGGGAAAACCAAGTGCTAGAGCTATAGAACAGATCTTGGAGATTTCAGATTCTTGAACAGCATATGGATATCCTTCAAGAAGAAGGCTTAAATGCTATTCTTTTGATTTCTAGTAAATAGTAGTAAATACTGAGTAGCTTATAAACTCTCCTTTATGAATGAGGAAGATGTCTATGTACTGCCATGGGTTGTACTCAAGGATACATTATTAAGTGAAAAAAGCAAAGAAAAGGTATCTTTGGTATCTTAGTATCTTAGTATCGTAGGTATCTAGTAGGCTACCTTTTGTACAAAAAAGTGGTGAAGCAATACATGTATACATATAATTGCATTTTCCTAAAAAACTACTGAGAAAATAAGCAATAGGGATGCGTAAAAGGGTATGTGTGCATGTGCCCAGAAGGGTGGAGGCTGGAGCAGAAGGCAGTGGTGGTAGTGAGATCCCCTGTGTATGTTATTGTATGTAGCTTCAGCTGCTGAATTCGTCGAATGCCCTACCTATTAAAAAATTAAATTGAAGCTAAGCAATCCCTTCCTCTTAAGTACAGTCTCTTCTTCTTAAGATGTTCCAGGCTAAAAAAAGAAATATTAAATTCTGAACATTTTCAGAATGCAGTAGTGCATTCTAACATTTTGAGTTTGATAAAAAGATAGAAGTATAAAATAAAATAAGAACTAAATAACTAAATTCTCTGTAAAGTTGTATAGTTGACTGAAAAATTATTTTCTTGCATAACCATGAAAATAATATATAAGCATTTATGTAATCTGATCTGAATTTTTGAAAAATGTTTCGCCTAGCTGTGATAAATTTCATTTTGCTCTCAGTTCTATGCATAAACTGTTGGAAGAGCTTTTAGAGATGCTGCTGTAAAAAAGGAAATCGCAGGAATGCAATAAAATGTAGTGAAGTCATGATATAATGTAAATAAATTAATGCCAACAAAAAAATTGAATTTTATCATAGTATATAGTTATTATGCATGCATTCGAAAGTACCGCGAGAGGAACACATTCCGATCATTAGAACATGAGACATATTTTAAACTTATCATCGAGTTATTATTTATATCATAGCCATACTTTTAATTAAGCAACTAAATCAAGATTATATTTCTACATTAGAACTGACATGTGGTTTAAAGTTTAAGAATATATCAGACTGTAAGAATTGTAACATACATATTTTTAAAATTCACGTTAAAATGTTGAGATGACAAAGGGAATGGAATAAGTGGAAAGAGCTGGTCCTGAAACCACCTGGAGTTAAGGTGTTACTTTAGCAGTTTAATTGGGATCCCAGTGGTCAACCCCTCCCTCTCTATCCTCAGAACTTCTTCTATAGAAATGTTTTAAAAGGGATTAGAGGAAGTAATGAAGCATAAGAAAGACATTCCATTTATCTCTGTTTAAGTTATTGTAGTCATTTAAATTAAATTTGATTTGTAGTAGCTTTAAACATTTTAGTTTTGCTTAATTAATTGTAAGTAGAAACAAGATTTGTGACAGAACTACTCTGCTTAATAGACAGAAAGATGATATATTTTAACTACCAAATTAGAAAGTGACAGCTTTACTTTATCAGTGCCATAAGTTATTTTCCTGGGACCTATTTTGACTTTTCAGAAAGAAACTTTAAAAAAGAAAATTGTGGGCCATTTAGCCCTCTACGAAATTACAAAAACATGGTTTTGATTTTTAAAAAGTATACCTCTTTCTATTTCATCAGTTCTTGCTTCATATCTTAATAACAAACTTTAAAAACACCGAAATAACTCCATACATTTTTGGTACCCTCAGCATATGAGTATTTCAGTCAATAATGCATACATAGTCCAATTTTTCAGGATAGCAAATTTCTGTTAAATGGTTTATATTTTTATGAGTTCCATAATAATGGTGGTAATGTATTCTATTAGGAAAAAATGAGCACATATGTATTAAAATATTTGCAACTAAAAACCACAAAACTTTGTATATTACATTGTCAGAAAACTCAGGTTGTATAACTGCTTAAAATGGCTTGTTATTCTGGAAATAGAGCCAGTGAACAAAAACACTTGGTACAACTTACAAAATGTTATCACCGTCTTAAAAAAACACAATCCTTTTAACTTTCCCTCCTCTGCAATTCATTTTTTCTTTCCATATGCTTGTCTTATTATTTTTATAGTCTTCTTTTTTTTCTTAGAAAATTTCTGCAAGTAGTATCTATAGAATTAGAATTGAATGAAGAAAATAGTACCAAAAATAAATGTTATGTATTGTTCTCAGATTTCTAATCCTTGAAATGTCTTTGAAATATGTCATTTTTTACCTGTGATTTATGGTCGTTTTGTTACTCTCCAGGATCATAGAAAGAAGTTCATGTTGTAGCTGGACAGACATTGTTTAAACCCTATCTCAAAACTGGCTCTATTCTTTGAACTTGATCTATAGATTCAGTTTAATCCCAATCAAAATCTCAGCAAGTTATTTAATGGATATTGACAAACTGATTTGACAGTTTATATAGAGAGTTAAAAGATCTAGAATAGCCAACACAAAATTGAGAGAAGAATAAAGTTGGAGGACTGCCATTACCTGACTTCAAAAATTACTATAAGGTACAATAATCAAGACAGCACGGTACTGTGAAGAAATAAACAGATAGGTCAGTGAAACAGAATATAGAACCCAGAAATAGACCCACAAAAATAAAATCAACTGATCATTGATGAAAAAGCCAAGAAATACAATGGAGAAAAGATGGTCTTTTCAACAAATGGTTCTGAAACAATTGGACAGCTACAAGGAAAAAAAAAAATAATCTAGACACAGACTGTACACTCTTCCCAAAAAGTAGTTTTTACAGACTTAAATGTAAATACAAATCTATGAAACTTGTAGAAAATAACATAGGAGAAAATCTAGATAGCCTAAGGTTTGACAATGACAGTTTTTAGGTACAACATCAAAGGCATTATCCATGAAAGGAAGAATTGATAAGCTGGACTTTGTTAAAATTTAAAATTTCTGCTCTGTAACAGACACTCTCAAGAGAATAAAAAAAGAAGGCACAGACTAGGAGAAACTAATTGCAAAAGATTTATCTGATAAAAAACTGTTATTCAAATTACAAAAAGAATTCTTAAAACTTAACAATAAGAACACAAACAAGTTGATTAAAAAGTTGGCCAGAAACCTTAACAGACACCTACCAAAGAAGATGTACAGAGGAAACATAAGCATATGAAAAGATGTTCTATATCATATGTCATCAAGGAAATGTAAATTAAGACAACAATGACCAAAATTTACATGTCTATTAGAATTACTAAAATCTAGACCATTAATAGCACCAGATGATGGTGAGGATATGAAGCAATAAGAACTCTCGCTCATTGCTAGGGGGAATGTAAACAGGTTCAGCCACTTTGGAAGATACTTTACTTTCTTACAAAACTAACATATTCTTTCCATATGATGCAGCGATTGTGTACCTTGTTATCTACCCAAAAGATTTGGAGACTACGTCCACACAAAAACTGCACACAGATGCTTATAGCAGCTTTATCCATAATTGTCAAAACTTGAAAGTAACCAAGATGTCCTTCAGTAGGTTAATGGATAAATAAACTGTTATATAGACAGACAATGGAATATTATTCTGTGCTAAAAGCTAAAAGCCATGAAAATACCCAGAGGAACCTGAAACGCCTATTATGTTTTGGAAAAGGCAAACTAGGGAGATGGCAAAAAGAAAAGTGATTGCCAGGGCTTGGTGGCAGGAGTAAGTAGGGAAGGATGAATAGGCAGAGCAAGGATATGTTTTAGACCCATGAAACTACTTTGTATGATACTATAATGGTGGATACATGGCATTATAAATTTGTCCAAACCCATAGACTGTACAACATCAGGCATGAACCCTAAAAATTATGAACCTTGGATAGTAGTGATGTGTCAGTGTAGGTTCATGAATTGTAACAAATTTATCACTGTGGTGGGAATGTTGATAATGGGGCAGGCTAAGCATATGTCAGGGGCAAGGGATCTATGCGAAATCTCTGTGCTGTCTGCCACATGTTCCTATGTCATAAAAATGAAGTCTATTAAAAAAAAATTGGCTCTATCAGTTCTTAGAAGAATGATATGGGATAAATTTTCTTATCTTTGACTTCTTGTGAGTGTACTCTGGGGATAGTGCTACCAATGACTGATGCATAATAATCAAATTTTTCCCCCTCTTTTCAATAGTTTAATAAACTGATGCCTGGCTAGGGATTGTTAGATTGTAGAGATGATGTTTGTTCAAACTGGCACAGTACTAATAATTCATAGGCTTTGTTTGGTAGGGAGAGCTAAACATCTAGACAGTTGCATGGGCAAGATGTTTGGTGTACTGTACTGATAAAAAACAACTTAGTTGCTGTGGTGTATTTTTTAGAGAACTGAAAGAAGTCAAGGGCAATTTCACAACACTGTCAGAGGGAGGCCATGCATTTCAAACCCCCTCAAGAGGAGCATTTAGTACATTGAAAAAAAAAATGTTGTTAGTTCATTCAATAAGTGTTGGACACTATTTTAGCCAATAGAATACCATGCTATTATAACTAAACTCACTGGAAATAAAGGATATAAACAATGATTTTATATTTTAATTTATAAGAAATGTAACTCCCAAGAAAGCTTACAAATTTCCACCAGTTTTACCCATACTTTTCTACTCATAGGAAAGTTACACACAGGATTCCAAATTATCAGAAGATTATTTGATGAACCTAGACTATTAAAAGCAGTTGATTATATGTGGACTTCATTCATTATATCAGTTTTAGTAACTGGAGTATCCATCTTCTCTGTAAGAAAACATCTGTTTCAAAATATACATTATTATCAACTTCTAGGCAATACTTTTTAAATATATGTGTGTAGATATATATTTCAGAATATTATGGGGGTACAAATATTTAGGTTACATATATTGCCTTTGCCCCACCCGAGTCAGAGCTACAAGTATGTCCATTCCACAGAGGCTGTGCATAGCACCCATTAGGTGTGAATATACCCATCCCTTCCACCCCTGCAATACTTAAACTGGATTGGACAGTGTTTTTGTTTTACTAGTTTTTATAGTGACTTCCTATGTTCAATTTTAAATCAACCCTCTTATCTTTGACATCTTTAAAATATTTTATCACTATCACATGAATAAATGGTTTCTCAAAGTTCACATATCAATCCACTGGAGTTCTACAAGAAAATCATAAAACATTATATTTATCTATACCTCATCCCTTAAAATACTACTTTAATTATGTTTTGAGTCAAACTAATATAAATTTATTTTAGAGTTCAGTAAAAATTGTATGTTGATTTTACATTTTAACTATAATAATCTGAGGGCAACTTCTGTTTTAATCCCAAATTCTGAGGAGTCTTTGCTGTTCTCTGTATCAATAACAATACCCTTAAGTGTAAATTTATAACCTCATAAATTCCTGAAATTTAAATATTAAACTAATTAATATTAAGAAAACTGTACTGCATTTAAAAGTTTTCTTTAAACATTTTCTATCTCAATGCTTTTAGATTATCATGTGCCTTAACCCTTGCTTCTCCTCAACCACCATCACAATGAATAACGACAATAAAATTCCTTAATAAAAAACACAAAGAAGAAAGACCTAAATTAAGAGAAGATACTCTCCATCAGCTATCCAAGGGATTAAAAATAAAAGTCAAGATTACTTCTGTTGTAACAAATTGTTTAAAACTATCAGCTGACACTTTCTTGCTTAGGAGTTAAAAAATGAATTGGTTTCATTTCTTTTTTAGCCATGTGGGGTGGGATTTGTAGAGTAGGGCAAAATATTACTGAAGAGCTATTCTGATATGTTGTTCAATAGTGACCAAGAGTTGTAAGTCATTTTATTACTAGGAAAGAACAAACAAACATGTGAATACAAATGGAATCTCCAATACCTAATGGCATTAGGCACAGAGCTTAAATCATTAAAAAGAGCAAATTATAGAAATTGTGGCATATATATATCTGTCTTAGGGTTCATTGTAAATAGTATAAAATGTTAGGAGACTGAATTTTTATCTTTTTTTCTCTTCATTGCTCTTGAATTGTTCACACCTTTGAGATGTACCTAAAAAGTTACCTTTCTCAGAGTTCACTATAACTCAAAGATACCACCACATTGGTACGTATTATACTCCTAAATAATGGAAAAGAGGAAGAGATTTAACTAAATAAAGTTGCACTTCCTCTAGCTCTCTGCTTTTGGTGTGAAAACTTGAAGGAAGAAGAGTAACAAATCGTGTATCTCTTCAGGACTTCTAGACTTTCTTTATGTTGCTTGGGAATGAGTTAGCTATACTTTTGGTTCCTACGCTGTGCACACAAAAGGAGCAGCTGCTCTAAACCTTAGCTTCTCCCAAAGGTCTATAGCTGTTTTAATGACTGTTATGCAACACCCCAGACAGGAAGCGTGTAATTACAAAATACTCATAGTCACTACTGAGGCCGCTTTCCCCCATTGCAATATGTACAGTTGATCTTCCCTGTACAAAATAGCCAGTTAAAAGAAGAGAAGGAAGAAGGCAATGTCCGTTTACTGAAGTTCAACCCACGGTATTCCATCCTCATGTGATCCAAACATCATCTCAGGGGTGACTCAGACTGGATTTCTACATACAACCTGCTGGTTTCCCCCAGAGCTGTGCGATGCTTGCAGTGTCTACCTGTGTCCTTCACTTGACAAAGATGACACATTGAGAGGGACAGTTATGATTGTCTATTATGGTATGAGAAATACTGTAATTTAAATCTATTGAATATTTTTACAGAAATATAGATGGGGAAAGGTAGGAAAAAAATCCTCACTCTCAAAATTTAAAACTGACTTGGAAAACCTGGAAAGCTAGACTTGAGAAAACTCTAAACACGCATAAACAGGTTTTCTTTGAACTCATTAGGAGGTTATGTTATTAATAATAGATCAAGAATATTATAGTCAAAGAAGGGCCTTTCATTTAACAGAGAAAAATCCAAGTCAGTACCTGGTCGTAAGCCATTCATATGAGATATGAGTGGCTCTCAGGGGCTGGAACACAATGCCAGCAAGGTATAAATGGCATCAGAGATAGTCTTGCCTATAAATATTTTCAAATTTATAGCCTTGGGTCTGAAGAACATATTGTGTGAGGAAATACAGTGTGAATAAATGGAAATTGTGCTCCACTGAAGTAAGAAAGGGGAAAATATAGTTTTATTTCTTGCCTAACATTTCTGCATCATGATATCTCTAAGTGTGCAGCCATAAATCTGAGATGAATCTCAGGAAATGGTGTGAAAGATTTCATTGCTAATATGTCAGATTTTAGAATTCCCCTCAGTCAGTCGGAGAAAATCACACAGGGAAGAAGCAAACAATATGACCAGAAAGCTTGGGGGGAACATGGGCTTTCCTGGTCATTTAGTGCAGAAATTTGAAATTGTGAAGAAATGAAGGTTAATTTTCAATTATTTTCATTCAGAGACAGTAAGGTGTAAAGGTCCAGATGTTTGGTCATTGTCCGTAAGTCCTGTAAATAAGGATTTTGATCATTAAATGGGCAAAATACATAGAGAATTACCATAAATAAGGCTACTATTGTTTTCTCTGCCTCAGCAAAACAAAGATTTAACCATCTTTTAAGATTTAATCACACTTTTCTTTGGCCCTTATGGATTGTTGGTTATGTGGTATTATATCATTGTTCACAGGTATTCACTATTCAAAGGTGGTTATCTTATCTGTAAAATAAGAATTATAACGCTATGATGTGGTTTGGGACATTGAGATAACATAGGTAAAGCAAATTGCCAGATTCCTGATCCATACTTGTTCCTCAATAAATGCTAACTAAAATTATTTTTGATCTAGGGCCAAAGTTTCACATTTGTCTTTAAAAATAAAAATGTGAAATTATATACATGAATATGTATATATGATTTCTTTCATATACTTTTCTAAGACCATGCAGGATTTCTATTTTTTATCTTTGGAGTGATTTTGTCCCTTTACTTAGATGCAATAATTGTTACTATTTTACCTTGTTTTCTCTCCATATATATATATATAGATATCATTTATCACTATCTACATATCCATGCACAAACATATTTTTGCTGAACCATGCATCTCCAAAAAATTAATGACATTCTCCAAAATAACCTCAGTATTATCACCCTCAAGAAATTTAATATTTATATTGTTTTATTTAATGCATGGTTCATATTCAAATTATGTTTCTAGGTTTTTAAAGTTTTTCTAGTTTTCTTTTTCCTCTGGATATAATCAACTCATGTATTGTGTTTTGTTGTGATCTTTTTTTGGTTTTCTTTAATCTATAACAGTCATATATTATCTCCTTGTAATTATAAGATTAAGTATATTTTGCAAAAATGCAATAGAGGTGATGTTGTATCCTCATTGCATTGCATCAGGAGGCACATCACAGCAGTGGTCTGCTTGAGAGCTGATTACTAAAAAAAACCACAGGAATTTCTGAGCTAGTTGTTAAGCAGTCATTATTAAAAATGTATGTGCACTAATAATTAAATAATATATATTAAGAAAAGGTGATACATGCTAATTCTATCCCTTCCTACTCATTTTACCACATTTACATATATCATGGTGAAAATATGACACAATTGTGTGTGGCACTCCTCTCTTTTAAACTCTGCCTTCAGTGATGACACATTGATAGCCTGAAATAGGCCATTGTGGATTACTTACATCACAGAAATTGGCAAATGCTTCTAATCAGAGCTTGGTTTGTGGTACTGTTGGTTTATCAGGAAGTGATGGAGAAAACGTTAATAATGTAGATTAAAGTTGTGATTGTGTTGTGTCTGTAACAATTACATTGTGAGTAATGCAAAACCTGAAGAAATAGCTTTTCAGTGTTTGAAAACTGTCATCTAATTCAGCAAAGAAGTAGCTCGAGTCTTTGGTGGTCCAGTTAAGTTCTGTCATACATCTTTGTTGTTTCATCTTGGTCTTATTCATTAATGTAAACGAACATATTAACCAATATCCATGTTGGAATTATACTCATTCATCAAATGTAACCATAGTTTACTTTAATATGACAGTTTGCCAATATCACTGAAAATATTCTTTGAGGATCTATTGGTTCATGCCATTTACAATAAAGAATGTTATATATGCTATTATTCTTTGTAAATTGTATGCTATATGTCATTTACATTAATATTTATAATATTATATAAGTATTATATGTTTTTTAGAGTCAGTTGTTAAACATTTAGCACAACCCCACTACACTTAAGTTATTTTGTCCCAGTATTGATAGCTTTTACTTAGTAAGGGTGGTGTCTGCCAGATTCCTGTATTGTAAAGAAACACTTTTCCCTTATACTTAATAAATAATCTGTGAAATGGTACTTAGAAACCATATTAATATCCTGTTTTTCAACACTTTCACTCAATGAAAGCATCCATTTTTAGCATCCATTGATGATTCTTGCTTGAACAAATTATTACATTTCTGATTACATTTCTTATTTCATCAAAATAAGTAATTTTGGTGAAAAATAATTTTCTTTCATCCTTTTTATGTATATTAACTGTCGTTATTCTACAAAGAAGAGCTGTCTCTATTTTTTCTCTTTTAGCATTACAGACTGGATTGATACAATTTTTTAATACATTAAAACCATTAAAGTTATTAATATTTTTGTTGCTATATTGTCCCTCAAATTTTCAGGGTTTTTATTTATATTATCCCCCAAATTTTTAGAGGCGCTCCTATAAACTAGCTTCAATGTTGTTTTAAGACATGAACTTTAGATTTGGGCACTTCTTTCTTTGTGACACAACAAAATGTTTCAGGTTCCCTTTACACTTTACCTTAGCCAGAAATTAACCACATCTCCAAAGAGTTCTAGTTCCTTTTAGTGATGAATCATATTTAGTCATTAAAACCAAGGAGTTATGTGCGTTTTTGTTGCTATTAAGGTGTCACTCTTTTAATGTTCATAGTTAAGACACATTACATTATGAAAAATGACACCTTTAATTCAAATACAAGATCACAAGATATTTCCCTACCATTTTTCATTTTCATTCCAGTTTTGTGTTTCTTTTTCTCTTACATGAAGAATTCCAATTCCCAAGATATCAATATCTTTAATCATTTGCTCTATGACAATCACACAAAATATTTTTTCAAAATCATTACACCACGACCATTACTAGGTAAAGTTTAAGATCCTTTTGTAGTTCTTTATGTTCTTATAATACATCCTACCAAGTGTGTACAGAGTGCTGTGACAGAAGTTTCTTGATTTAAATCTTTATTGTTTTTTCTCTGTTGTTAATAAACTGATAAGTTCCATTTTTTCTTTCAGTATTAAATTTGTGGTTTGCATTTTTTAAATGTTTGTATTTTTTAATATTTAGACATTAATATAGATCAACAATCACCATTGATAAAAGCATATACTCACAGTAGTCTAATATCCAATCTTAGTTCTTTCATCCATTTACATCCACATCTTGTAGTCAACCATTTTGATGACTAGTTTATGTATCATATGTTGCATTTTAGAGGCAAATATACTTATCTTCCAGTATTTCTTATATGAAGTGTTCATGTTATCTACACGTTTCTTATGTTTACTGTTGTTCTTTACCCCATTTAACTGTACATTTTGGATATGAATCCCAATTATTTCATACAAATCTTCTTACTTTTATTACTACATAGTAAACCATGTGATTTGTATTCAATATTTTCTAATATAAGTATTTCCATAAATAATGAATTTTCTGTTATGTTTTTCTTCTTTAATTCATGATGTTTAAATCTTTACATATTAGAGTGATTATTTCTTTATCTGTGATGTATGTGGTTAATATTTTTTCTAGTTCCTTATTTATATTTTGACTTTGATTATGGTTTTCTTGTCATTCAATTAATTTTTAATATTTGTGTAGTAAAATTTATTCTTTTATTGCACCTTCCTTTTGAGTCTTAGCTAGAGTTTATACACAATGAAGGTGTAAATAATTTATCCAGGTGTTCTTTTACTATTTGTGTAGTTTCCTTTTTTATTAACTGCTAGATTTTTTATTTATTTAAAGTTTATTCTCCTGTTGAATATGTTATTTATAACTATTTTATCTTTATCCTAATGACCATATAGTTCTCCTCACTTCATTCATTTCAAAGTCCATCTTTTTCTAGGGCATTCAAGATTTCATCCTTATCACATGCCAAGTTTCCATATTACATGAATTTATTTCTAGACTTTCTTTTCTGTTACATTGCATTATGGATTTGAAAACCAGTACAGACTGATTTTAGAGCATTTAGTGCATATTTTAATTTTTAATAGGATTAGTTCTCCTTTTCATTTTCACAGAAGTCTTCTAGATATTCTTAAATGTTTTCCCCATAAGTTTTGTTCTAGAAAAATAGCTGGTAGTATTTTTATTAGAATAGTGCTAAACTATAATAACTGTAGGAGAATTTACATATTTGTGATGTTTAATCTTTCTGTTTGTAGGTTATGGGGCACCAATTGTTTCAAGTCCTTTTGGTATTTTTTGGACTTTTTAAAATAGGCTTCATTTTTTAGAATAGATTTAGGTTCACAGCAAAATTGAGCAGAAGGTATAGAGATATTCCATCTCCTGTACATACGTACATAGCCTCTCCTGTTATCAACATCCTCCACCAGAATGGCACATTTGTTAAAATTGGTGGTGTCAAAACTACCAAGTTTTGACAATTATGTAGAAAGCTGCTATAAATATTCATGTGCAGGTTTTTGTGTGGATCCAGAGTGTTTTAAAGTTTTCCTCAGAAAGATTTAGCTCATTGTTTTTGCTCAATTATTTTTAAATATGTTATTATTTCTGTTGCATTTGTAAGAAGACTATTTTCTTTTTATTATTTGCCTATGTGGTTATTGTTTGTATGTATGAAGATTATTGATTTTGTGTTTTAATTTTCTACCTTGTTATTTCTTGAATTTTAAAAAATTAGACTTTATCTTTAAAATAATTTTGTAGAAAAATTAAGAAGATAGAATGTAACATTCTCATGTAGCTCATATCTTTATTATTAACATCTTAGTATGGTACATTTGTTAAAATTAATAAATTAATATTGCTACATTATTAATTAAAGTCTATAATTTTTTCAGATTTATTTAGTATTTATCTCATGTCCTTTCCTGTTCCAGTATCTAGGATATTACATTGCATTTAGTAGTCATGTCTCCTCAGGCATCTCTTGGCTGTGACAATTTTCAGACTTGCCTTGTTTTTTTTTTTAATTTTTATTTTCTTTATTGAAGTATACTTTACATATCATGCCTTTACTCCACTTTAAGTGTACAATTAAATGATTTTCAGTGAATTTACCGAGGTGTACAGTTAATCACATAAATCAGTTTTTGAGGAATTCCTTTCCCCTATTGAGA